>DWPA01000763.1:0-22026 GCA_018251375.1 Calpodes ethlius
CTCCCCAGTCAGATCAAAGGTCTGGAACCCAGGAATATCCTACAGTTCATCAAAACCGTGGGACTTGGTGACCAGATCTAGCTCTTAAACGGGTACGACTACAATAGATCAAATATGATCGCAGTGGCCTTTGGGATCCGTGTCCTGTGCCCGATCATGAAAATAATAAATAAAAAAATAATAAACGCTTACTCACTCATACGAGTACCCCCGCAGTAGGATTTACCTGTGTCGCGGCATGGACAACACAAATAACACATCACTAACACCCATAACCCGAGAACAAATATTTATCTGTCACATAAATATTCCCCGGCCGGAAATCGAACCCAGGACCCCTCGCATCGCAGGCAGGGTCACTACCAACTAGGCAACGTGGCAATAACGTATTCATAAGATGACGTTATCGTGTCGTACAAGCGGCCATTGTTCAAAAACTGTTCACATGGCGAACGCACGTGCATCTTTCATCGTCGGTCAACGTCGACCATATACGTCTAAATATCGCATCGCGTAGTCGCCATTTGAACTCAGTGAAAGGATATCTATTGTATTGAAATACAATCGGCTGAAATATTCGTTGAAATTATTCTTTCCACATAAATTAAATGTTAATTTGCGGTAAAAATAGCCTATAGTTATGCTTATGTTACTCTTCGACCTGCCAACTATCTCCACACCAAAAATCAAATCATTTAACGACACATACTTTCAACTCTCGATACAAGACTCGGGTTTCATGTCTTAGGAGGCTTAGAGCATTATGCAACAAGCTGTTCTAGTGAGGATTGGTGGAATGGTTAGTAGTCAACCCAAATGTCAGGAGCTTTTATGTCGCTGGAAGTCCTTAAACACGATTTAATAATAAGATCTCGGGGGGTTGTTTTAGATGACTTTTAAAGCACAAAAGCGCTTGAAAATTATTTGCTACTAGAGATAACCCATTCAACTACGAGATGCGCTTGTTGTTGTTGAACGGTGGTCACTCGAAAACAGGGGACTGAGATCAAATCCTACATCTCTAATCTTCATCAGTATATACAGATTAATAACTAGCTTCAGTGAAGGAAAACATCGTGAAAAACTTGCACACTTCTTAGTTCTTCATAATGTTCTCAAAGGTGTGTGAAGTCTGCCAATCCGTAATTAACCAGCGTGTTGGATTATGTCCTGTATCCCTGACATTATGAGAGAAGACTCGAGTCCAGCAGTGAGACGGTTACGAGTTGTGATGGTGACCTTCTTCATGGTGACTACAGATACTACATGTTATAAATAAACTTCTTCAGGGTGAATGTACGAGTACATACATACTTAAAAATATTCACCCTGGTTATGATAAACATATTCATAGCTACCTAGTACTAGATATTATATTTTTTGCAAAGACATAATCCCTCAGAACAATTTTTTACCTTCCTCGGGGTAAACACAGCCACGGAATATAATATTTTACCTTCTTCAGGCTTTACAATGAACATTCGCGTTCACGTCACGTTCAATAAACTTGTAATATGTTTGCCTGGTCGCCATTTTGTTCCCTCTAGATATGGATGTGATTTTCATGCCCATAAAATATTTATCGGAGGATCTGTTCCTGAGTGTGTTATTGATAATACCATGGAAATAATTAATTGTCATGCATTCAGTTACTCTGTTTCGGTAATTTTAAGTTAGGTAAGATTTCATTGTTACACAAAGAAAAGAAAAGTTACATTTGCAATTTTGCTTCGATGAATGAGAATTTTTTTTCGACAGAATCTTATATATAAAATTGAATGTTTGTCTGTATGTGTTTTATAGAATCGTAAACGATACATTTAATCATGTGATGATCTTAAGCAAAGTTGTTGTGTATGAACCCACGAAGGTTTTCTAAGTTGGTGCGACCAATTTTCAACAGATGGCGCCACTGTCTTGTCTTGTTAGTTTCTAGTGATAAAGATTTAAACCTACTTATTGTCTAAAACAGTCATATTTTTCCTAATGTTTTTACTGTCAACTAGACCTTAAATATACTACATAGAGTGGTTCGGCTTGTCTTTTCTTGACTTATCATGATCATTGCAACCTATAACTGGCCCACTCCTGGGCTCGAGATTTCCCTTACATTGTGAGGGATAAAGGCCGTAGTACACCACGCTGGCTAAGTACGAATCGGCAGACTACTATTCTTGACTATACACGTGAAATAGATACAGCAAGCGTATGTAGTAGCTATAGGTAAAGCGCTCCAACTCTCGTAATACGTTTACTGTCCGCTAAATTAAACCCAATTTCGCGTCGGGCGTATTTCTCTCTATTAATTATAATTACTAACTGTTGCTGATGAGCGTGATAAATGGACCAATTAACTTGTAGATATATTATATTTTACATTTCGTCTACGTAAATAAATTGAACTGCACAGATTCTTTATATAAATCACTCGTAATAAATAAGTTTAAAAAAGGTTTTATTTAACTTATGTTTGTTAGTTTCTTCGTGCGTTGAGGATTAAAAAAAAGGATTTATTTGATTAATACTAAAACTTTAATAAGAGTGAAATTTTCAATAAATTTTAACCCAGGCACAACCGCGTCGTTCGCGGATTACCCAAGACTCAACTTCATGATCAAAAATCAGAAGTTTTATACAATTAGATAATGCTGAGCTTTGGTTATTACCATGCATGGCTCGGGTATAACAGTACTTTTGGTGAAATCTTGCAAGCTGAGTTAGACGCACTATACAGGCTACAGGTACCTATACAGCTAGGTCCACCTATTACAGCCTCTTATACCATGAAGTTGAAATATGATACAGTGCTTAAAGATGCATGAAAATGAACCTTGTGACAAGTTTAATCTGATACTACATTCAGAGTTGGCAGGGGAGGGAGCTTAAAGATTATTAATAAGCCAATGGTGAACTGTATAGTTACTAAAGTATAGCGGTATAAAGGCACGTTTTTAATTTTGGAAACTATTAATTTATTATTTTAATATATTTATTAGAAATGTAAAGATTAATTTAACTTATTTCAAATTGTTCATGATTTAAAACTAGTAATTAGTAAAGATAATTATATAAAGTTATTTCATTTCAAAAACCAATTATTATATCAACGTTTCGTCATTTTCAAATTATACCCGCATTCAAATATTGCTATTTAGTTTCGTCAGGCGTCATGTGACATAATTTTTACTTTATCATATTCATTTGGATAAAATCCAACCACTTTCGACAGCAGAAACTAAGTGCTGTAGCGACGTTCGTTATTTAGCATGGTGCGGCATAAAAAATGAGGTTGGATTGGATTCTAGAATACATCCAGTCCTTTACGAGTCGTAGATCAATTTCCTTTGCAAAAATGAAGATATATATACACATTTTAATGCATGTGTACACATATCTTTATAAATGTTCTATATCCGGCTCACTTTGACATATGGACAGCGCAAACTTATTTCCTGTAGTGATTCATCAGAAATATTGAACGTAAATATGTACCAGGATATTATATTAAGGGTTTTGTGCCAAAAGGAAATAAATTAATGCTTTTTATACCATTTAATATGCGGTAGATATACATACTATATCATGTGTGAAAGAATAGGGGTTCTATGAATGTTCTATGAATCCGATGAAGAAAAACTAAAATAATTACGAAAGAAATAATAGATTTTTTATGACGAAAATAAAACATAAATGGTAGAAATCTAGCGATACAAAAATCTACACATCAGTCAATATTCAAGGTTGTCTGGAAAAAATGGTTAGCGATAAAACTGACTCTTGCTTACGACTGTCTTTTTATGATGATCAGATTTTGTAAGTTGTTTTGTTTGTGTGTGTAAATATACAATACTAATAGTACTATTTGTATGTGTTGAAAGTTATCTTTAATTTACAGCTAGTTGCAGAAAGGAACTTTAAACATTAACTCTACTTTAAATGCTAATGCTTTATAAATAGTAACTTGTACAAAGTTCTTCATTGTAACAAACATACATAATCATAAAATCTTCTTCTTTTCTTTCTTTTATATATATAAAAATGAAAGTTTGTCTGTATGTGCTTTATTGAATCGTAAACTATGCATTTGATCATGTTATGATCTGTTGAAGTTGTTGTGTATGAGCCCACAAAGGTTTCTGAGTTAGTCCGACCAATTTTCGACAGATGGTGCCACTGTGATTACCTTATTTTAGTTTTTGGTGTAGCAACGCGTGCAGGGTTCAGCTAGTATGCAATAAATTTGTAAGGGAACGCCTGTTACGAAGTTTCATGGTTCTCTCCAGAAAAAAGTTTCCAGTTTATCAAGTGCACTTAGTGTACACGAAGTCTTCGTGTGAACAGATCACTATGTTTATTAATTTAAATCAATAGCCTAACCTTATATAACTGACGAAAAATATCAACAGCGTGATTCAACATTTAATTTACTAGCGACATCTAGTTTACATATACAACACTATCTAACATTGAATGTATAAAATATTTAACATTCCATTTGCAAATATACGTCATTATTTGTTCACAGACTGCCCTCATAAAAAACAATAATTATGTTAATTTTGTAGTCAATTTACCATAATATAAATAAATATTTCATTTAGCTGAATATGGTAATAACGCATTTCTGTCAGAGTTAAACGCTCCAGTACTTGTTACATAAACAGCGAGGTCACCCGCCGCGTTGTATTATCTTACGCGAAAAGTCCATTTGATTGTGGTTCCCATGCCAACTTTTAGATTCGTATCATCTATTGCAATCTTTTATATCGAAAATTGTACATTTGACTACGGTTTTAAACTATATTGGAATGGTTTAACCTTAAAATTGTACTAAAGATGTTTCAAGTTGTATGTAGTGGTATTTTACTCAATTTATAAATGGTCCTGTATGTGGTACAAAACTTAAATTATATTATGCATTTAGGTCAAGCAAATGGACGTGATGCAATTTGACGTCATTTAATTACGTTTCACTCTATAGTTATGATGATAATTGAAGACAAAGCATAAAATCTTGTCTGAAAAAAAAAATTACAATTGGCGAATTAATGACAAATATATGTAACACGTACAATAACTAAATAAAAGACAAAACGACACGCATGTCTTTAAATCATTTTAACTAGAATTTAAGAAGTATTAGGCTGAGAATCCACCAGAAATGTGGAAGATTGCGAGGCAGCGTGCGAGAAAACATCCACCAATACGATTACGTCATTTTCGTAGCTACGCGTTACGTAGCTGCGTAGCGTGATTTTATTATTGGACTTTTTCCTCGCACACGGACACATTACCTATCTATTGGAACCTCAGTTTTAGCCTTTTTACGATATTTTTTGCAGTTAGCAATTTTCCGCCCTCAGGCGACTATAATTGTATAAAGTCGATCACATTGGTACCTACCCACTGCAAGAGAGCTGGAAGAATATAAGAATTAAAAAACGTTAAATCAGCAACCACAGTTACACTGAAAGCCCATTCGGCTCCATCGCCGAGTCTTCTAGGCGCCGCGCCGGCCGAATCTATTACCTTTTGAAATTCCACGATATTTTAATGGCCACTATCGCGTTTCAGTTGATTTTCTCCTTTTCCAAGTACCGCTTCAGCTTTGACAGAGCCCGATATTGCCTCGCCTCGACTTTTTATTTACGGTCTGAATGGTAAATAGAGTTCAGTGTTTACCCCAATGAGGTTGATTTTTCGCTTTTCGTGTCCACTGTACCGCTTTTGCTTCCATCGGCAAAGGAAGTAATTTACAACTCTTTCCAACTTCTTTGGACGTGTTTTCTCCGTTCGATCTTAAGGTTATTAATGAACTTGTTATCGATATTTGTTATGTTTAATATGAATCAATGTTTCTTATATCTCTTACGTAATGCTATTATATTGTAATTAAATTCGTAGGCTGCATACGTAGTTATCAATACATAAATAAACATGCATTATTTTATTTCGGTTCTGGTAACTCGCACTTCCTACGCTTCGGGATATAAATAGGAATCGCAATCGCAAATTTAAATTGAAATGTTTTATGTTACTTAATTGAAACATATTTTGGAATCCATCGTTGAGTTAAAGGCTAGCTCTTGTTCGTGGTACCCCTTGCTGAACAAGTGAAGCAATGGACGGGGTTATGGGACCAGGTCTCTCCTATTTAAGATCCCTGGGTTCTGTAAGTGGTCCTTGTTTTTTCCTGGCAGCATACCACACTCCTAAAATGGAACGTGAAATGTTTCGAACGTCTTTCAGTCGTAGTCTCAAAAGGCTACTAATAATGCAGATCTTTCGCTTCTATTCCAGTTGGCAATGCTTTGTTGAAGATTTGGTGTTACTAATGTTCGATGGTTTGATGATGATGAGCGATAACTAAAACTATTAAATGAATCGTCCGGTTTTCTTCGCTTTTTACATGAACATTGTATAAACACATGAAATGTTCTAATGACTGTAAGATTTTATTATTGATAATATATTGTATTTAAATTATTCTAATGACGCCATTGTGAATGCCAAACACTGCCAGTTTGTGGTATTTAGCTCTGAATGTATGTTAACTGCGATTTAATTTATCATTCATATTACATGAGCGATCGCGAATAGATAAACGGAATATGTTTATGACATCCTAAACTAACGTAAATTGGAATTATATTTGCGCTTTATTCTTTAGGCTATTTTGCACCAATGGGGAAACGATATATTGTATTCATTTGTGGTCATCATTGTTCATTTGAAATTCAGTTAACACGGTTGTTTCCAGTCACGAAATATTTTTTTTTTACTGTTTATATAAACTATTTATTATTAGCTCTCAAAAGTTAGGTTTAGGAGGCTTTAACTATACCAAATTTTAGATTCTTACAAGCTTGCATTTTCTTATATATAAAAATGAACGTTTATCTGCATGTTCTTTATAAAATCGTAAACTATGCATTTAATCATGTGATGATCTTTAACAAAGTGGTTGCGTATTGGCCTACGAAGGTTTTTAAGTTGGTACGACCAATTTCCGACAGGTGTGGTCACTGTCATTCCAATTAATTTCATATTGGGGTAGCAACGCCCGCAGGGTTCAGCTAGTTTCTTTATAAAAGGTGAGTACAAATGCTTTCCCCTCGCGTATCAATATACAGGTTAAGACGCGATGAAACCATTTTGGATAATAGATATTCTATTTCCAAACACTGACGATTAGTTGTATATTGTATCAGCGCCCTCTACCTGTCAGCTGAGTAAACACACCGCATTTTGTTAATTGAACTGGCTTTTCAAACACAATACGACTTTTTGTCGCGTTCGCATATAAAATACTTTTAATCTGTGTGCATTTTAATTTGATTGAAAACCCCTGAATTATATATCGGCTTTGTTAGTTAAAAATCGCTGTTATATTTCGGTGTTCATTCTTTAATTCGATCAATTTTATTAATATTTTCGTGTCGAGCTAAAAATACTGACTGAGTTCCCGTGACCTCCATCGTGGAGTAAAACCATTTATTATAGTAATATATAGTTGTTTTCTTTCATCTATTTGATCCAAATAGCTTTTACTAAAGTAACGCAACCATTTACTTTTTTCCCATAGATTGCCTCTTTGAATACTATGACTTAACCAAACAAATGAAAATCGTTAAAACATTATAGAAATTCAAATATCAATTTGATTTCGTGTGTATTCTCGGCACTTGCGCCTGCCCTGTCTATTACCTGTCACCGGCATAACACACCTGGCCGCATTTTGTTAATTGAACTGGCTATTCAAACAATACGCCCCTTGTTCGGTATTCAAATTCAAAGTGCGCGCGAACTGTACTCCGCATGCGTTTCGCTTAAAAACTGTTTTTGGTGCATGCAAATTCAACTTTGATTGAATGTGTCTCATAGCCTGCTCAGACGAGGGACTAAGTAGGGCCCTGTGAAGTGCAGTCTTAGGAGGACAGCGCAGTACAAATACTAATATACCAAGACTCGTTTATGCATTTAAAACACTAAAATCAGCGTCGAAAGCTCGATAGCGACTTACACGAATTAGTATTATTAAACTCCAAAATGTCATTTAATTAAAAAACACTACCATCAACAATTACCAAAAAACGTATATTTTTTCATGTGGAGACACTTTTAATTTTTTAAAGGACTAGAATAACAGCAACTGTCCATTCGAAAGAAATAACATTTTTTTTAATTATAAAAAAAATAGTATGACGTTCACTAGGAGGCTTATTCCTCGCCTGTTTTGTGTTTGGGATGTAATATCAAGTCAAGATAAACCTTGTTGGACATTTCTAAGGACTTCCACGTTGTAACGAGACAAAAGGACCTCATCTGTGCAGACCATTATGAATAGAACATTTATTAAAGAAATGCATGTAATGTTGACAAAGGTGATGTAAAAATTTTTACGTATAAAAATATATACTGCATTACTTTACTACCTCTAAAATTTAACTTCAATAGGATTTAACAGAAATTTTAAATTTAAATGGAGCAACGGTCGAATTCGAATTCGATGATTTTTGAATTTTTTCCTGTCTATTCTGACGCAAACAGACAAAGCAGTTCCTCAATCATGCTCTTTCAATATTTGCGAAAACAACACCTGCACAAATAAGACAAGCCGAGGTGTCCGTTTCAAAACTCTTTTGAAATTTTGAACAATTTTTGAATGGAAGCCTTTATTTTGACAATGTAAACTTTAATATTAAATTCGTTTTTAAAAATATATTGAATAATACAAGAGTTTCAATACCTTCTTATACAATTTTACCGACTTGATAATCATATCAAGACAGAAATAAATTTATATTTTTTTAACACATCTGAAATAATCTTATTCAAAAGTAATTTTCTCTGATAATTGCAAAGTATTGTTATTGTAATCTACTTCACTCATTGTTTCATTCTACTTTGAATTCCATCTCTTTTAATCGATTTATTCAAATTATAATTTTACTAAATCCAAAATATTGAAAAATATTTTTCACATTTTGATTCTTTCTTGATTGAATGTATTAGTTAGCCACATTAAAAATAGGTTTTAAAAGTATCACAAATGAAATAATCTAGTTCTTCTCACTTACGCTGTGTTACTAAATAACGGCGATATGCCATTTCCAATTTCCATTTCCACGTAATACTAGCTCAGCTCGTTATTTTAAATGCGAACAAAGATAAATCGGAAACACAATTTTGCAAAAGAATTAATGTATCGGTGAAGCTTTTAGTGTAAAAAAGCTAGTGCTTTGTAATGGCGGAATAATAAAAAATAATATTTTAAAGAAGGAAAACGGTCCGCGGTGCTCAGGTACACGGAAACAAAAATTTCGTAAATGGAACACGCATTAATCATTTGGAAATTTGCACTGAATGTTGTTCGATAAGTTTCGAGTTCAGCTAACGACTCGGTGAGAGACTCGACGGCTAGTCCATTATTTTCGAAAAGGGAACGCGCCATTCTATTTTTCATTTTTGCCACGCTCTTTGGCCATAAAAGCTGATGTATGATTAAAGTTCTCCGACGTTCCTTTCCCACGTATCGATGTAAGGTTGTTTGCGTAAGCTCTAAAATGTTACCTATTGTAAGATGTTCCGTTTTTTACTTCGGAATCAAGCGTTACCTCTTTGGATACGATAGCATTGCTGGGTAAAACTAACGATTTCAATGTTCTCGATTTAAATTTTCGATATGACCACGTAATTTACATATTTGTCTATAACCAGACCGCTTCCCAAAAGCGAAAATATTTCCCATAAATTTTTATGCCCTCTGGCAATCGCATAACGGGCACGCGTAGATATTTTATTGGGCTTTATGATACCCGGAGCCATAGATCCATCGGCGAGGCACGGAAGTTGCGGAAGCGTTTTAGTGCACTTGAAGCGTTGGCCATAAACTAATGTTATTCAGTTTGCTGTGCGCCTTTAGGGAATAAAAAGGCTCAAAGCGGGGGACCGGACATACATTTTTCATGAAGCGGCCATTTTCCACTAGTCTGGCGAGTGATTGAAAAAACCCGTCCAGCAATAACGGGCGTCGTTGATTGGGCGGAGTTCCTTAAGAATCAAAGCGTTCGGAAACTCGATTGGTATTTGAGCGGGCGCTGTAGAAGCTGGACGAGTCGAATTTGAAATTGGAATGGCTGAAAGTGATTTATTTTTTTCAGTGTTTTATCTGCAATTGTGTTTTACTAGTGCTGTTACAAGTTTAAGCGTATCTTGTACAGCAAATTATTTTCACGAGATTATTATCCCAGAAATCTGTAATATGTCATCGAAATTGTGTAAGCCTATAGATCCTTGAGAAAAAAAAACACGCAATTATAAAACCGTTTGAAAATTGTGTTCCGCCGCAGAATCCACCGCGTCACTAACGCGCGAATTTAAATTCGCGGCGAATGTTTTGTGTGCTATGGAGATGTATGCCTGTGACCACGTGGTGGAAAATTCGCGCGGCGTGAGTGGTGGGAGGGCAGACGACCACTAACAAAAATTGCGCGGAATTTTATTCGCAGGTCGTGAAGTTCCAGATTCAGTATATATGCGGATTTTAAACTGCGAGAAAACAAATCGCTTGGTGAGATTTCCCAGTGCATATTACCTTAGGTTGACATGTTCGTAATATCTTCTTCACATAACTTATACAGTTTAGGGTTCTGTATTTATAAGCAAACAATTTTAATACATTCCATGTAGTACTTTAAATTATTATATTTTTATTAAAATCTTTTATTTGACTTGCAATGTTTGTAAGTAAAGTGTAAGTAAAGTATGTTTGGATAAAATGTTGCATGCTGAATTAGTACTACTGCTACACTACGCAGTGGAAATTTTACGTGTTATTTAAGTTCCGATGACTATATATTGTTATATATTGTATATGGCTGTATATTGTATATGTTTATTTGCGTTAAAAAGTGGCCTACATTATTTGTCGTCCCTCCAATATCTCCAAACCAAAAATCATACCATAGAGTTGCTCCATTTAGCTCTGAAAGAAAGATAAACAAATACACTTTCATATTTATAATATGAATATGGATTAATTCTTTTTCTTCGAGAAAGCTCTTAAAAAGCTATATAAAGTTCTTTCTCCGGACAGTAAAACCTAAGCCATTAGTCACTCGTTTATCGCAAGATACTACAAGGTCCGAGGGCTCTGACGATTGAAATACAGGACTTTAGTACTCTCATCTTGTTAAGTAATGCTCCTCAGTCATAAAGATAAAACTAAATTGGATTCAAATAAAACCTGGGGTGTTCGAACAAACATCGCGGAAGTTCATTGTAGCCAACATAACAGATATAATAACAAGTTGATAATTTCAGTAATTAAACACACATATAAAATTGTTTATTAATTTTATAATAAGAAATAGTGTATTGTGTAATTCTATAGGGCCTAATTTATATTTTAACTGTAATATTAATAGTTTTCTATGGAAATTTATTAAGTAAACACACATGTTCGTAGTGTTCTTAAAACAAATTTTGAAACTTTACCGTTAAGGAATCCTTTTGGAGACAACCCTGAAAGTAGTATCGAACCATGGCTAACATTGTCATCTTCATCGGAGCTACAAATTGTCAAATTTCAACTTCGTGGAATAAGAAGTAGTTACAATTAAACTTGCAAAATTTTACCAAATCTAACAAACATTGCAAGTTAAATAAAATCTTCTAAAAAATATCACAACACTTCGTTCTGACATCGCCGTATACAACAAACTAGTATACTCTTTTACAATTTACAATTCTGTGGCAGTTATCTGAAGTTTGTACAAACTCGTTCACTTGTCAAAAGTTATTTACGATCGTAAGCATCGATGGGTATGAAATGAACGAATGATTATAACAATGCTTGTATTATTTCGCCACCCCTACAAGAACACAATAGCGTGACGAAATCGAATGAATGAAGGTAAACACGACTGTTTGCGGCGAACAGTTTATACGGGTTAGGTGGGATAGAGAACGTCAATGCGGCCTATTGGATGTTCGTCTCTGGGTTCATATATAGAGTGATTTATTTTTATCTGTTGTCACTGCATAATAAATAAGATTTACTTTGTTTCACTTAACCAGTATTAATTCTGTTCAATGTTTACGTCACAGTAAAGATAAAGTTACCAGCATTGACATTTTACTGTCATTAGTGAAAAAAAGAATATATTCGAATTGGTAGTGGTGCGTGATACATACACGCCACGAAACCTACCAGGTAGTATCATATACACATAGGTTGTTTCGATACTGAAATCCTGAAAGTACGTAATAGAAATGTCAATGTGTCAAATAGTCTTCGCAACTGATCAACATTTCAGTTTTTATGTGTTGACTCATAACTATTATAAATACTATAGTTCTATTAATTCAATTTCAATTCTTTATTTCTATCGCTCATATAGCAACTTTAATATTTTCCTTTGCGCCCTTTTTAATGATAAGTTCCTAGCAGACACATTTTAAAGCTTGTAGGTAATGCAGTTGTTAAGAACTTATAAAGGCAAGTTCATTGACCTTCCGGGTATAGATATCTGTGTCTAAGAATAAAATATGAATTCCGCTTCAAAATAGATTTCCTTTACGCAGAGGCGAAAGGATCAAAATAGTGTAGCTTATCATCACCAGTTCCTCTAAATGCATATAAACTCTCTCAATGTTAAATAGACACTATAACAAAATCTTCTTATGAATATATTACTTCGATACACACAAATTCCATCCCCAAATTCACCCAAGTTGCGATAAATCCGAGGGTGGCTGCCTTCGCGCATCAAACTTCGGATTTGCCGAATCAAACTGGTAATGATTCGGAATGAGATGGTATATTGTTGTCTGTTCGTATTCGTATTTATGAGAGTTCAAGTTGAGAATAACAAACCTTATCGATTATATTGTTATGACTTCGAAATACGTTTGAGAGGTGCGTTTTTGATATGTGATACGGTTGAGAAAATCGTAAAACGGTCGATTCAACTATATTGTCCAACAATAACCGGTCATTTTATTTAGGATGAACATTTTATGCCACGATACTTTCAATTTAACGACTGATACTTTTAGTTAAAATTTCAAAGATCAGAAATTAAGTTTATGATTTGATCAAAATCTCATTTACAACTGAATTGACATTGAATGGCCATTTTAGTGTTTATTACCCGTGATCCATTTCAGAATGATTTGGCTTGATGATATGAGCATGTAGGTGAATAGCTCCGTGACCAAGTTATGGACACAATTATTTGATTCTAAAACTGTATCTGCTTGTCTATTGGAATGTTGGGAATTCCATCCAACCTTCAGCCCAAGTTAGCCTCTGCTCGCGATGCATGTGCTGAAAAACGGAGGAAGCTATGACGTCATGTCCTCATGTTGATTAGATCACGTTGATTAGTCTTGTTAGTAAGTCTTAGTAAATCTTTCAATTACTAATTGTTTGTAATTTAACCCACTCAAAGCCGATAGAAGCGTTACTACCATCGAGGATAGATGATCACCACATGGATAAATGTAACCGGCAACCTGGACCATCGTTCTAGCCGGAACACAATTGTCATAAGGCAATTACTACGTGGCAGAATTAGGCGAAGCTGTGGTTCCTCGCCGAGAGAAACGACATGGCCACTAACACCTACGATGGAATGAATTTTATTTAGGCATTATTTCAGATATATGTATAATACAATACTTTGAGAAATAATTCACTTACAAGTATATTTTATTAAGATACAAGTAGACAGTTTAGCCGTGACCACGTTTAATGCAACTGTATCAAAATGTCGACGTGCAAAATATATATCGTGATTATCCGTATAATAATAAATTTGCTGTTAAACAAATTACTTTACTTTCTCCTTTCTGATACTTTTAAATACGTCACACTTACAGTATACCTAATCTATCCTATAAGACAGTTAAGTTACATTTGTTTTATTTGTATATTCAGGAATTTTGTGTAAATAAAACATGAGGTAGAGTTTCTAGGGCTTAGCTCGGTATGAAGACGGAGTGCGGAATTATAATTCCCATTAGCATAGGAATCAGGCCGGCGGTGGCGCGCCGTGTCCACGACGAACGCCGCCATTGAATAATCAATCTGCGATATGGTAATGACCCACCAGCCAACTGGACTGTTTTGAACTTTATTTTAATTTGATTGAGTGTGACGAATGGATATTATATGTTACTAGGTGATCCGCTTTGTTTCAAACCGCGGAACTACACGCGCTTCTACAGTTCATTCGTATTTCTATAAAGCTTTTAGAAATCTCCTATCAGACGGTAGATCGTTTTTGGAATATATTTTTCTTTTGTTCTTTTAACTTGTGATATCGCAGTTTTTATTTTTAAGTACATTATTTTTGATCTAAAGTATAAATAATATTTGAAGTCATACTTGATTGAATTTATTTAAGGCGTAACGATTAATATTTGTATACGCAAACGATGTAGCCTAGAGGTAGTAGGTATACTTTTTAGAAATCTGAAGACGTTATATTATTCGATGAAAGATGCAAACAAGACGTCACTTTATTCTTCCAAACGTAAAATAACATTTTTATTTAAAAGCATACATATATAAAGTAGCTTACATATCGGATATAAGGTTATAATCTAAACAAACAACTGAACGGGCGAAGTGCCTTTGAACTCCATCCCCTCTGTGAGCTATGCACAACTTCGGATAAGCAGAATATCTGAGCCCGGGATTCATATAAAATAAACAACAGCGACCCATGAATCGATACTGAATCGATCTTTGTGGATAAAAATATCGGATGATAATCACATTCGTAGCAAGAGTTATCCGCTAGCACTATCATCAACAATGACTTCAATAGGTAGATAAGATATTAAAATCCGCGACGCGATGTAAGATTTTGAACAGTACAAACAATACATTAAATATGTACGACGTACATTACATTTTTTTGAGGATTCAAAAAAGAATAACCTATTATTATCTAACCAAATAAAAGATCTGGAACCCAGAAACATAAGTTCATCAAAAGTTTAGGATTTGATGACCAGATCTAATTCTGAAATAGGTATGGCCACAATAGATCAATTATGATCGCAGTGAACCTTGGGATCCAGTGCCCCTTGCCCAGATACTAAATAATAATAGTAGTACGTAAATAAGTTGATAACATTCATAAAAATTAAGTCGATGACGTCACTTATCGCTAACAGGCCCGACTCCCGCCTAAAGTGCTCTTCCGACACTCTGTATGCTAATGTGATAGAATGATAACATAAGGAATTGACATGCATTAACGAGATGTTTCGTGATGGGCGTCGAATCCTTCTCCACATTTTGCCTTAAAATCTTATACATATGGAATACGCTAATGTAAACCATTAGGATAGATATTATGATGTGTTCAGTCAGTTTTCTTCTCTACTATGGTAAGAAGAATTAACAATCATGCTAAATATGAACGTGTCGCTGTTAGGTTCTGGGGAATGATTTAAAAATCAGGTCGATTTAACGCTTTTGCCTATGCATGAAACGCTCTTGTGATGCCCATGGTGTTGCAAATGTGCATGAAGAGAGACCAGACACATGCACGTATTTCAGTATAAAAATTATACGTCTTTTAGTACAAGCTACTCTTGCCCCTAAGTTGTGTGTGAACTAGGGACGAAGCTACGGCACCAGGTTGTCTCCTTTTAGAGGTTGCTGGGAAATTAACTGTTCGATGAAACCAGCGTGGTTCAGAAATCTATCAATAGATCGGGAAATATTACTTTCTGAATCACGCTGACAAGGTTTCTTGTACATAGTATAAGTAGAGGTATCAATTGTCATTAAATTGTCTTGGACTGGAATTTGAAGAAGTTTTATTTTGTACATCATATTTTTGCGGCTTGCACATTAACATTCCAGTTAAATTCCGATGATACCAAAGAATGGCAAGGCTTTTTATCCGTCTGGTAATCTAAGATTTTCCCTCTGATCACTCGGTATCACAGTCAGCGCAAGCAGAGACGGTACAATGCAAGTTCCCCTTCTGTTTTGCTCATCTTCCTATCGGGTGATCCGTCTACTCGTTTGTTAGCTATTTACACAAGAAATAGTTATGGTATCAACGCCAAACAGTATTTGCCGGGTAGGTTCTAAAAGTGCACAGCGCAGAGTTCATTATCTCCAGTAAAGACTGTTATCTAGTCAGAATTAGCTGCATTAGCCTTTGTTTAAGTTACTCCATAACTCGTCGTCTAAGTGGTCGTAGAAGCCAGGAAAGAAGTTCAAACGAGTCTAAAATAAACCGTAATCGTGATTAGTTTCGAATGAGATTTTATGCAAAGAGGTTCGCCTCGCCCGAGAAGTACCTACCGTTCGCTTTTACGATTGTATTTTGCTAACAATGAATCCGACGTCGGGTCTCGTCCTAATTGAAACAAAACCTATTATTAGCGGGACAGGAAAAAACGTCTACTATTTCCACTGGCGAGGCGCGAACAATAAACCTGTTGGAACCGGTTCTTTCCGGATTAAACCCAGTTCGGAGCGGGATTTTAAGTGTAAAGGGAGATTACGCGAGTTGACAAGTGGCCGAAAGTGCGACTATTGTTCAACGTTGGGTCTCAACCCGGAGATTTCTGTTTCAGCTTATTATATCTCTTAATCCCCGGCACCTGGGATTTTATCGCGAGCCCATTGTGCTGCGAACGCGCTGATACTTTGACTCCCTAAGACGCATCGCTTAATTTCGCTTCGATTTATATGCAGATTACATTGAAATATTACTTCATCAACGCCGGTGGATTTTAAAGCGCTTTGATAAATAGAAATTCATACTTTCTCGTTTTAGTATTTCATGAATAGTTATTTTATCTATTTATTTTACTATTTGGAAGATAATAAATATTCTCTCTAAAATAAGCACTCATAAGAATATTTGACGAAGATAGAAATTATACCACTGAAGTCCGGAAAAGTGGTGTCGAGTAAGTGGTGTGATTGTGCCTTTAAATGAGATCAAGATGCGTTTCTATGTACACCAGGAAGTTGATGAGGTCCAGTCCTTTGTAACCGAAAGCCGAAAAGCCTATGGAACCGAAAACATTTCAAATTTATAGATACAGGATTTCTGATAATCTCTGCACCCGATATCATATAAAAGACTCGGTAACAAATTCGCTACATCAACCGAAATAAATTCTCTGTATAATAGATCAGATATAGGAAATAACGATTGATTTATGTGGGCGTAAAGATATTATAATGTTTATTTACAACATATGCTGTCGTTGCAGTGCCTGCTAACTAATTTCCATTTTAATAATATAAATTTCTTATCAAAAGACGTGGAAAAAAATATGGACAGAATTTATTTCCTTCGAAACTCATAACTCAGAGATCTAAAGAGACCGGAATGGCTTGCCGCGTGATACTCTTGACTAGCGGAGAACCAAAATTTAGAAATTCCCTCGAGGAGTCAATGTTTTTTGTACACCAAAATCATATTCACGAGCGCGCATAGTCTCATCCCGAACTAAATTGCTTATTTTTTGCAAATGGCATATAACATAAGTAAAAGTAAAATCACAAACTCCCCCGATCGGAAAACAATCATTAAGCTGAGTACTGACCAGAGATGCACGAGATTGCGAAGCAGCGCGTGTTATCTACATGTGCTGTGTTGGGCTAAGAGGTTCAAGTAAAAAGTAGCAAATTTTAGTCACTTACCTATTGTATTCTAAACTCAAAAGTAACAAAACCCTTGCGTCTGTTATATAGTTTTAAGCGTCTATTCTACGCTTCTTAAGTCTGGATAGTGAACCACATCGCGAAACATATTTCAAGCGAGCCGTTATGTTCAGCGTCCTCCAGCTCTCTGCGATGTATTTCTCTAGTTGTTCCGTCACCGCAAAAACGGTTAGCTCGGGGCGCCAGGGAACTGGGTAACTGGTATTACAGTTATATAAACAACTCTAGTCTTTGTATCTAATAGTCTTATTGTCTTAACATTGGGATCCCACAAGGGTAGCTTGATTTTGAATCCTGAACCTAGCGCTAAAGTGTTAGATCTTATTTAAGATGTTTTTAATGAAAATTGGAAACATATATTTTTTTTTTGTACGTCAGCTTAACCTGCGTATGGTGTGCATTGTTAGGGAACACGGGACTATACACATATATCCTAGAGCTCTCTGTAATGTAATCGAAGATATAGGTAGTACTAATTACGTCGATAAAAAGTAAGTTATCTAACTACTGTTTTGAACAGTAATTGTAGTCTAGCTATTCAGTGTAATAATTTTTCAAAACATTGTCTTATTTCTTATGTAGTTGCACAAAAAAAGTATGGGGTTTCTAGTTTGCTTCTATTAAATTTTGCCAAAACATTTTGCCACACACAGTTCCAAACAACATAGTATAATAAGAAATATACATACTATTCTCGTAGCAAACACTATGACAGCAGTACATAAAGCACATGATAAGTATTATAAAGCAACTAAAAACTAAAATAGAATAAAACTCAACGCTCAACTGCACGCGGGTTTGGGGACAACGGAATACCGCGAAATGCAGCTTTTATTTAAATCCGCGGAAAAGATAAAAAAATGAGTAGTACCAGAGGTACGCTCAATTATTTATCACCACCTGCTGCCTCTGGAACTAGCAGCAGAGTTCTAGATGTACCTGACACTTTTATTATAAATGACAACGAAGATAGTACGTTGTTGAAACTTTTAGAACTGCTTTACAAATTTGTTCATAAACGTGTATATTTTAAAAACAGTGCCACTATATTTACATATTTCTTCTGTATTACGGCAACATCTGCGCAATAGCATGTTAATTCGCACGCTAACGCACAGTTGACGCCAATATTTTAAGACGGTAATGAAACGCGTAATCCCACACGCATCCAACACACAAATTAACGGGTATGTAATATATGTGTAGAACTCCACTAATGTAGCCAAGCATTGTTTAACGCGTTAATTGAGGCGTATTTGGACGTAGACGTTAACATTTACGTTAACGCAGATGCTGCTGTGGTCGCGGAACTTACCCAGGTTGTTATTATTCATTTGTAAAGTGAAAAAAACTTTAAGGTAAATTATATGGAGCTGAAACTTAAGACGTTAATTGAGATGTCTATTGTATACCCAATAAAGACATTTGTGTTCATTTATTAGGAACTGAACCGAGAGTGGAGTGGCCCCAAGTGTGTTTGACACTTATAATATACGAGCGACAGACCGCATTGTTTCGTCCAAAACTTTCTGTACAGGATTTGGCTTTATACTCCTATTCAGCCTTTTCAAAACAGATTATCGACAACAACTACAATGTTTTTCAGTAATTGAACTAATAATCAAGTTTTGGTTGTGCAATATCTAATTACCAATACACAAAGAAAAGAACACATACAGACACACTTGAAACAAGAAATTTAAACTCGTCGATCGAATTTTGCTCGGAATAGCGGTACGGTATGTTAAGTACGCTACATGTATCGAAATAATTGTAATATTTATTTCATGACAATGTTTTCTCGACAAAGAAAAAATTGAAATTCTGCGCGTCATTCGCCAAGATAGTTAATAGTTAAGGTTGAAGCAACTAATACTAAGTCAATTCTAATACAAACGTAACTAAAAAATATGGAATAACTACATATACAACCGTTACTAAACAACTCCGATGAGACATGTCAAAGGTCTTCATATTTGGATTACGATTAAAGTTTTGCCATATCGACAAGGTAGTCAGCTGATAAGATGTACCTAAAGTCGTTAATTTATCGTGACTATTTTCGAACAAAATGCTGTAGAGATTAACGTGACATCGTAAAAACTACGACAGAATTGTGTGTAAAAGATAACCTACTTTGGAAGTAAGTTGGTCCCAAATATTTGTGTAGGATAAATGTTTGTTCGGAAGCTGGGATTGTCACCGTACTGTTTAACGCCCGTGGTGCCAGCACTGGGGATTCCCAAACACCACAAGTTTGTCAACTTCAAGCGCTGATCAAACAGGAAAGATATATCTGTTTTAAATTATCTCTTTCAGTTTGATTACAGATTAGACTTATTATGCTATTACTAACTTAAGACGCTGTTAAAACTATGCTAATTTCACTAACAGTGTTCGTTTTTGCTATGTAGCCCGTCGCTTCTTCTTTATCTTTGTACTTATGATGTAGTTCACAGTCTTCAAAACTGCTCTTGCAATGATTAGGATTAACTTAGTGAATAAGTAAATGCGCAAAACATCTTTGACTTGGTCGCCATTGGCAAGGACTGTGCGGCACTACTCTTATGTCAAAATCAATAATGAAATTGTTATCTGGTTCAGGGTTTGTTTTAAATGTGACAATTCATCTAACTTACCCGAGATAACAAGCTTGTCATTCTTTGTATAGAAAAATTATAAGGAATAAATTTTCCAAAATAATGAAAAACAAATGCTTACACACTCAGAACTCCGCACAGTTTCTCTATGCTGTTGGTGGCATAGATATAAACAAGAACCAAACCGGAGTCAACATCTCTTAAACAAACGTTTACTGTAATCAGTACTATTCGCTGAACATAAAGGATCACTACCAACCAGGCTACAGGACCGTAAATTCAAATTTTAGTTGAGTATATTGAATTTGAAGCTTTACTACATACGAAGGCCTTAAATTAGTACCAAAACTATTTCCACCGTGGGTATCTCATTTCAAAGCTGCCTCCGGGCCACTCGGGGTTCGCTATGTCGTGTGACCCTACAAACATCTCCGCGTCGACGCCGCTGCCGAGCAAATATTTGACCCTTACTGTTAATCTCACACCTTCTGTTGACGAAAGATATTTACCTACGTATAATACACTCTAAGCATAGAATTTCAATGCACGATAGTTTTGTATAAAATTGATAGGACCATAAGTTAATTTTGCAGTTTTACATCATTATCTACTTAGTCTTACCTGTAGATAAGGTGGGCGAGGCTAAGTTCACTAGGATCCGCTATCTAGCTCCACGTGAAAATATTTCACAGATAATTTTAAGAGGATAATTGGCCTAGCTAGTAACCGCTCTCGATAAAACTGAATGGTACTGTTAACTTATCTGTAACACAAGGTATGATATTGGTCACCTAACTCATAAGTTGCAGGAGAAAATAGATTTGAACATTTTACACATATTACATTGCCTACATCTGTTTTAGGTACGGTATAGGTATTTTAAGGAGAAAACGAACATTTCCTAATTAATGTGACTTCATCCAATTAACACGTGCCACAAAGCTATCAACAGAAACTTATCAATACTTAATTCCAATTAACTACAAACGCAATTAAAATATTATTAATACTGAATACTGTTTGATTATATTCACAACGACGATTCTCCGTTTAAACATTATTAATTATAACTTAAATTTAATGAAAATATCCATGTCTGTGTAGCAAAATGGCGACGTTGATTAAAATCTCATTATCGTCCAATTTTATTAGTTCCCCGAGTTGCTGCCATTGGTAATTCTCATAATACCTTTAATAAAATTACTCTACGTTTATCGCCTTTGTATATTTTATTTTAAGGGAAACTGGAAAATAAAGTGGTAATTCAGAGCAATGTAGTCGTAGCAAAAACAGAAGGTGGGAGAACGCATCCTTCGCTTGGGGAGGCGGGCGTCACCTATTTCTGCCGCGTAACAATTGTCTTAAAGCAATTGTGTACCTATCCGAGAGGTGCAATGCCGGTTACTCTTATACTGAAGGCAACCATCTGTCCTCATTATTAACTGCATTACTAATACTTTCAAACGTGACTGACCTATACACAGTCCTGAGGTCCGCAGATGTCTTACTACACCTAACAGAAGTCCTGTTAATTTCACTTCTGTTCGTAGTTGGTCATAGATGTCCAGGGTGGGAGGAAATGGTGGCACAGCAAGGTCATATGCTATTATTATGACATGCAAAAAAACTTAACATATATAACTTACACATATTTTTGTTGTATTATCTAGCACCACATAAACTTATGAATTATTTTTCTCTGGAAATAAA
>DWPA01000764.1:0-21998 GCA_018251375.1 Calpodes ethlius
CCGACTTCTGCTCCCGCTCTCCGCACAACATTCACCCGTTCTTATCTGTAAATTTCTACAGAAAAGATTACCTATGGTTAGAAGAAATTCCTTAACGATACCTGTACATAAGTACCTGTATGAGTTTTACTGTATCCGTTATAGAACTTAACAAAATAATACGTTTTTCCCAAGAAAAAATATTATACTGTCGCGGACTTCAATGTCCGAAAGCACCTCAATCGATAAGATTAGCACATTAAATATTTGACTACACTAAAATAGGGCTCCACATTAATTGCACTTTCCGTTAATTAGATTCGATTATTGGGCACATCTGCGTGGTAATTTTTAACTAGTTAATTAAATAAAAAAATTAAAATTACAACTAGTTTTTCTATTATTCACCTATAATTTATTTTCAATGTTGAAGCAGCTTTCGAGATGCACAAAATTCTCTTACATAAGTAATACAATCGACTCTTACGAATTTCTTCATATATCTTTTATACTTAAAAAATTATAACTGATTCGTCTCTGTACATAGCAAATATATAAGAACCATTGATATGAGGAGTATTTATAGTAGAAGCCCGAACAGTAACTTTTGGATATTATATACGTAACTGTATTGCTAAGCATCTAACTTCAAAACTGGTGCATTGAGATATTCATTATAGAATATTTTAATAAACGTATATGAAGTATGATATAAAAATAAACATTCGTTGTTATTACGGAATAACGTACTTTTTTAATGAAAGAACGTTTCAGATTGGTAACGTGGTTGTGCTCAAAAAATTCGTCCTTTCTTTAATATATGTAAATTTTAATTCCCAAACCTCGGCCGCAGGATAAGGAAACAATGGATAGAATTACGATATTATTTATTTATAACATTAATATTGTAACTAATACTAAAACAATTCTACAACATCACAAAGATATACAGAGCGTGAGACAACTATTAAACAATACATAGGTTATCATAGAGAAGTTACTAATAAACATGAAATTATTAAAATTCATTCAGGATAGATATTACCTTCTCAAATATTAAAGCGACATTTTAAAGTAACCCATAATCATAGCTTCATTAGCAAAACATAACCGTTTATAACAATGTTATGCTCGACAGTTATATGTAGAAAAATACCATACATTATCAGTTGACTATAATATATACATCGATAACCATTAGTAATGACAGAGATATTCTGATTCATAGGTTTTGCAATAAATTCAAGACTGATACAAATAGTAATAATGTAGTACATTATTGGGCTGTTGGCCAAAATGCTGGTGGCTATTTCAATAAACCAAGCACAGGATGTGTCCGGACAATGTGGAAAGATACAATATCTCCTGGATTCGGAAGGCTCAGGACAATGACGTTAGTTACGAGTGGGTATAACCACCAATTGACTTTTGAAGTTGACTAAGTTATACTTCAATGTGACAATCTGTTATTATAATTAAAATAATACATACATTTCATTTAGGTATCAAATATGTTGATTCATATTCAATATGATGCTTGAACATTTTTTACTATAGAGATTACAGTCCTATAGAGAGCACAAATAATATTGTAAAGATATGAAATAATACAATAAAAATGTTTCATGGTTTGTTTTTTTTTAGTTAAATTAAACAAGACATTATTAACAAAATAAAGTTTTTTTCTTATCGCCTTTTATAAATGCTTCTTTACAAGATTGAATGATGGTCAAACCATATTTATTTTTATATTTTACTTAACAATAATAGCTGTAATGGAACTACAATTAAGAATTATTTATAACATTTAAAAGACTTATAACATATTTAGGCATTGGCAACTGACTAGCCTTTTTTTTTTTAAATCTTGCTATGTATTTTGATGTTGTGTATTTTCTATTGAGAATTTATGTTATAAATAATTTATACAATTTGGTTGTTACTTTTTCCTTAAGATACTTTGAATGTTAAGAACATGTGACATAGTAACTGCAAACCACATTAATTATAAGAATGCCCATTTGGCATTTTTATTAAGATTAACAGGTGGTAATGCATTTCAAAACAGTGTTACATTTATTATCATTCCCTTGATGACAACAGATTGATTAAGAAACGCAAATTACAAAATTTCAATTCAATAAAATTATTGAATCAAGAATAATGTATTTGAAGAAATTAACCATCATAATCTCCTCTACTGAACTCATTGCACCTCAGCTTCATTTAAAAGCATATTGGGAATCCCTTTAGAAATTGGAAACTGCCTGCCTGTCTCAGGACAAGTCAAGTAACCTTCTTCCACTTCTACTTCCAGTAAAACTCTGTGAGCTTTTTTTAAGAATTCTTCATCTTCTTCAAATTTTGGTTCCAAATTTTGTGGTAGTCCTTCACTATGGCCGAGGCCATTCGCAGCATTCCAGAGCACCTCCCAGTCTACTTTAGGAATAATTCGCGTAATGAACTCTGGATTAAAATCCACTTCTGCTACCTTTACATCAGTAGCATTTATTGCGAGTGGATAACCAGTTGTCACACCTTTCAGGCATTTAGATGTCAGCATATTATGCGTAATAAGCTTCATTGTATATGTAACGATAATATTTTTGCAGAAATCAACACGTTTCAATAATCAAATACGCGCTGAAAAGGTTAAATTTCAGCACAAGTAGATTAGTTGACACTTGACATTTAATCAGAGGCACAGACTAGGTAGGTGTTATATATAATATAAAAAGATCACAGATTACAAATAGTTAAACATAATTGCAACTCTAAATATTGTTGGTATCCACCCCAGGCATGACTAAAGATAGCTAACTTAAATATTCAACGACGTATAGACAGAATTTGTTGATTATCAATTATCTGTGGGTTCTTTGTTGTCAGTATATAGTTTACAATCTCTTTGGATTTTTGTTGATTGTAAAATATGTACCTATATACCTGCCTTAGTTTTTAGGATAATTTGGATATTTAATTTTGTATGTAAAGTTGCAGATTAAATCAAACGTGTTTCGGTAGTTTTTATATGTGATGAATAAATTCAAGTTTTGTCGCAATAATGGCCGATAAGAGTGATAATCTACCTCAATGTAATGTTAACGAAAATGATACAATTTTATCAACGTCACGACAGGTTACTGTGTCTCAATTTCAATCGAAAAATTGTATTAAGGAAGCCGATAGAAATAAAACGACATCTAATAGAATTTCTGAAGATCAAACTGAACGTTTGGCCAACCTGCAAATAAAAGAATCGGCTCCCGTTAGCCAGATTATAAGATCGAGTGTAAATGCCACGCCGAGTGCCACAACACATCAATATTCAAGGAATATACAAGCAAACCACAACGATAATTCAGTCAATGACAGTAGTGGCAGCGCTTCACCTACGAAAAAGCATGTATCGAAAAAAGAAAAAAATAAACTCCATTTACAAATGCCTGCTTATGAGCAACAGAATAATGCAGCTTTAGCACAGGCAAAGACGGCGCAGCAAGTGCCCATTAACAAACAGTATCCGGCTAATAATTTACAGTACGAGCGTCCTCATGTTCAGGATTTTTTTGCGAATTTTATATCTCCAATGTATGCTCCAACTAATTCAAGATATTTGGAAAACCTCAAATATCATCCAAATTACCAGTTTCAAAATATACCTTCGGCACAACCTCCACAACTAGCAGGGAGTGTCCCAAATTCACCTGGATTTGTTTCAATGCCACCATTCCAATCTGGTAGCTTCCCTAACAGTCCCATTATGGCACCAGAACCAAACTCACCAAGATATTTACAGAATGCCATGCAACACCCTTTACTGAGTCAATCATTTTCTTCACCATCTGCAAAGCAAAATATTAATTTTGGGCAATATAACTATATGAGAAACTATTGGGTACCTTACATGCCAAATAATTTACAAAACAATCAAGGTAACCATCAAACTCCTCAAAATAAAAAAAAACGAGGGAGAAAGTGTGAACCTCCAATTACATTTGAGCCATATCTTTCCTTGAAAGATGTTGAGGAAGGCTTAAAAAACAATTCATTGATTGAAGGAGTGATTAGAA
Source organism: Calpodes ethlius (assembly GCA_018251375.1). Taxonomy (NCBI): domain Eukaryota; kingdom Metazoa; phylum Arthropoda; class Insecta; order Lepidoptera; family Hesperiidae; genus Calpodes; species Calpodes ethlius. The sequence goes on from DWPA01000764.1 coordinate 4,053, forward strand.
TAAATCCCAAACAGTACCAACATGCATATATTTCTAACGTTGATAAATCTGAACAAGACATATTCATTGATGGCATTAAATACAGAAATCGTGCTCTTGAAGGGGATATTGTAGTTGTTCAACTTTTAGTGAACGAGAAGGAAACTGAGGAAAATAAGGATATCACAAATAAAAGGGGAAAAGTTGTGTATATTAAAGAAATTGTGCACAGAAGAACATGTATCGGAACCCTGAAACTGATGCCTGATATGAATAGGCAAAAAGCATTATTTGTACCCCGTGATAACAGAATTCCTAGATTAATTATACCTTTCACTTGTTGGCCAAACAATTTTTATACAGAAGCTGCAAGATATGAAAATGTTTTATTTCTAGCAGTTATTGAAGAGTGGACCCATTCAAAGTTTGCAAATGGAAAAATAGTTTCTCAGCTTGGATTAGCTGGTAACATGGAAGTTGAAAGAAAGGCTATATTAGCAGAAACCGATTTAGATGTCACTCCATTCGGACCTGAATACAGGAAATTTTACCCTCGTCTTGATTATATTATACCAGAAAAGGAAATAGAGATACGACAAGATTGTCGAAAAATGTGTATTTTTAGTATTGATCCATTTAATTGCCGTGATATTGACGATGCTGTATCGTGCAGAAAGCTTGACAATGGCAATTATGAAATAGGAGTACACATTTCTGATGTAACTCATTTCTTAACGGAGGGTACGAAATTAGATGAAAAGGTTGCAGAAAAGGCAACTACAATATATTTGGTAGAGAAAGCTTACCACATGTTACCGGACGACTTGTGCATGCTATGTTCGTTGTTCCCTGGAGTAGATAAACTCGCTTTTTCAATATTTTGGGAAATGACAGAAGATGCTAAAGTTGTGAGTCATAGATTTACTAAGACAATTATAAATTCCTGTTGTCAATTAGCTTATGAACATGCTCAAGCCGTTCTTGATGGAAAAGAAAATATGGAAGCTTCTTTTCCTGAATTATACAATGGTTTCAAATTCTCAGAAGTAAGAGATACTATAAATATGTTGGGAAAATTTTCATCCATAATGAGGAAAAACAGATTTGACACTGGTGCTCTACGTATAGATCAGCCTAAACTACAGTTCACTTTGAGTCCTAATGATGGAATGCCTGAATCTTATGCAATCTATGAAAGTAAAGAAAGCCATCAGCTTATTGAAGAGTTTATGTTGTTAGCTAATATGACAGTGGCTGAAAAGATTAATGAGGATCATTCAAAAATAGCATTTTTACGTTGTCACCCTCCACCAAGTGCATATATGTTACGCCAACTAGCTACAGTATTAAAACCCGTTGGCATTGATTTAGATGTTTCATCTGCCGGGGATTTATACCGTACATTGCTACCTCATGTAGGTCCTGAGAGTACAGATAAAGGGAAGATAATGGTTTTAAGCATGCTCTGTGCTAAACCTATGACAAGAGCAAAATATTTTTGTGCTGGAGATGTTGACATTGAAGATTTTCATCATTATGCTTTAAATGTACCTCTTTATACCCATTTTACAAGCCCAATTCGACGATATGCAGATATAATGGTGCATAGGTAATTGTACTATTTGATACTTTTATAATTAATTTTTAATATTTCCTTGAAGTCATTTGAGATGTAAGATTTTTTATCTCAATATAAGAATGAAGTATCCAACTTGGACTTGTCTAACATATTTTCTAGCATAAGTGTACTGGATTGTGAATTTATCCTTATTTATCAAGAAATTATTTTTACTAAAGATATATTAAGACATACATTGTGCAATACACATATTTGCATGATATTGCACAATACAAACATTGTGAAATTTTTTGAAATCGTTACTAGTCATTTTTTAGTTCAACATTATTGTTATTAGTTTGCAAGATGGTCACTGCTATCATGACACATACCTAGGTTTGAAAACTTTTTATGTGAGGTTGACACGTCTCCCATTGAATTGAGTTAACAGCCCTAGCATTAAGTTATTATTAATCTGCTTTGCAACAATCCGCAAATCTAACGAAGAAGTGACCAAAATTAGACTAATAATAACTTAATGACAATGGATTTCCGCAAAGTAACGCCTGAAACCATTAACTATAACAGCTCTATGTTATTATCACCCTAAATGCAACTATTAGTACAGTAATTAATAATAAACACTTGATTAGTGGATTAATTCAAATATTTATTCTATTATTTTTCTATATTTATTACATGCACTGAATTACAAGCAAACATTGACATCACTAATGATAACAATTCTCATAAAATAAAAAATGTAAGACATGTTTTATTACAAACTTTAACTTAGTTTTCTCTGTCAAGCATTTGTTATCTGCTAAATTTGAGCCACTTCCCAATATCCAATTGAGCTGAAATTTATACATATGTAAATCAGATGACAATGCAATATAATGAGGTTGCTGATTTAATGATGAAGCCGGATGGTTGCTACAATAAAAGTATATTGTTAATTTTTTTATAATAATAATAATAAAATCTTTTATCCGAGCTGCCCATTTTGCAAATTCATTGACTTTATATGATATCTCTAAGCTCGGTGTACCTTATGGCGAAGGCCTCCTCTAATATCTTCCACTGTTCCCTATCAGTGGCTACTCTTTGCCAATAGGGGCCCAATGTAACTTTGATTTTGTCCTCCTATCTCTCTTTTCTTCCACGATTCCTCCATTTTTTAAACTATAATTTATTTTCAGATTACTATCAGCCAGCCTCAAATATAGGGAAGTTCCTAAATGGAACATTGATTTTGTTAAACAAGTAGCAGCTCAATGTAACAAGCAAAAGTTTAATGCTAAGAAAGCTGGTGAATTGTCAACCGAACTGTTTATTTTAAAATATATTGAACTACGTTCACCCATGATAACCGAGGCTGCTGTTGTAGAAGTCCGGGAGAAGTATATTGATTTTATAATTGTGGCAATGGGATTAAATAGAAGAATGTTCTTCAACACTGTAAGTACTAACACATTTTTTTTTTGTTTTCGTAAAGTGTAGTTATATTTTATCATATATCTGAATTTTAATTTGATATTTTTTTATTATATGTAGGTAAATAGCCACGAAAGGTCTGGCGGACTAAATATGACATTTTAAAAACTACTTCCCCTATGAAAAAAAATTTACAAAGCAGTAGTTTATGGTAGTTGAAATATCTTCTCTTACAGTGAAAAAATAGGGGATGACAAATTATTTCATAGAAATAAACTTTGTTATTTTTTAAGTTATAATTAATCATATTATATATATAAACTCATGGTTTAAAAACAAAAGTTAACTGTATCATGATTTCTTTAAAAAATATAATATATATCCTAAAGAATTAAACTAGGCGACAAATGTTGTATGAAATTTCCTTCATATTTAATATTCTGTAGTCAGAATGTAACTCTTATAATTTCGCCATGTCCGTCTGTCTATTCGCAGTATAGTGACCCTTATTACTAGAAAGCTATAATTTGAAATGGGTATACGTATTTACCACAGCTACAAAATAGTAGAATAAATAAAAAATATGTTCAGGGTATTTCTATATATTTATCTGTGGATGCTTTAAAAGTGCTATTTTTGAGCAGAGCCAAGTGTCTTCAACCCCCCCAATCAACCAGTTAATTCACCGTTTAGCATGTATATACCACAACTATTCTGTATACAGAACCCTACATTCCGTATAGCTCGATAGGCACTTGACTGATATTAGAGGTTAGAAATATAAAAAAGAAATCTATAAGCTGATGGTTACAAAACTTTATTGTATCACGTTATTTAAAAATACTGGTTACCTAATGTAATAAGTTACAAGAGGGAACTAAAGTTAATTTAAAATTTCATAGTGAAGTTAGAAATGTGAAAGTTCCTCTTACAATATAGGTTTAAAAGTTATTATTTATTTCTTTCAGGATTTTCCTGGAAAATTCCAACGAATAAAGAGTGAAGCTGGAAGCAGACTCGCAAAAATGCAAGTGACGTGGAGTGCTACGAAGGACCTACCGTCTGTCGTACAAGTAATCGAAGTTTTCTCTGTAGTTGAAGTGGAAATGTATCAGGATGAAATGTCAAAAGTTGGCATGCGTCTTGTTCGGCCAAAATAATTACATACATACATGAGTTTGTATATTTTTTTAACAATAAGTATAACATGAAATCAGTAATAACATTGTTGTGACAGCAGCTTAAATATTTTTGTAGAAATTAAGCAGGTTTATTAAGTGCACTACTGCCGTAGGGTTTTTTAAATTCTAGGTTAAATATGTTAGGATAAATTTTGGACACGACTCAATGTAGTTACAATGATTAAATATTGGAATAGTTCTCTATTGGGAAAATTTGCATGAAATTAGACAATGGTTACAAAACCATGGTCCGAAAGAACCCACATACACATTGTTGGCCCTTATAGTGAGTTCCGTTAGGGTTAATAAACTTAAAATGCCTCAAAATGACTAAAAATAAAATATAAAAGTATTATGTACCATATTTCAATTTTATAATAACTACAATTAGATCAACACTGATTATAATTCATCCCAAGCAAATTGTCATAGATTTATGTAAATACCAGTTTTCTCACTACATAGTATTTGAAGTTTAAAATTGTAAAAATATTTTATTATTGCACGGACTTACGGAAATAGGACTACTCATACCTTAGCTGGTTAAACGTTTTTATTGACTTAGTAAAAAATTATGAAGTAGGAAAGTCAATTAGTCAGTTATATTTTTAGGCAACACTAGGTAGATACATCAACCGAAAGCAAATTTCCTCTGCGCTACCAGTGTCAACGTCAAGCATTAAAAACGAATGTGTAAGTGTTCGACTTTATTAGGACATTTTTGTAATTTTTTTGGACAAATTTTGTGTTTAACTCTTAACGCTGACATTTGCATTGCAAACGGAATTCGCTTTGTGTGTTGTGTCTCGTGGCACTCGAATAAAACGTACGATCTGATTAGTCTCAGATTGGGCGCCAAAGTTTTTATATTTCCATTTCATTTATGTAGTATATGCAGTGAATTAAGTGCGTGTTTGATCTAAAGTTATGAAGTCCAATTGTGGTGAGTCCGTATTATTAGTTATAGATTTTTAGATTGATTAAAATTTTAAATAAATTTTAGGAGTTCATGTGTTGCATAATAAATTCAAATGTGTGGTTACATATGTATATTGTGTAGAAAAATTTGTTCCAATTGTATAGACCAATGAACCCTTTGGTGAACATCCTGCAAAAGACGTGAGGAATCTTTCTTTTTATCCTTCCTAGGTAGGCAAAGCTTACATGAAAATAGTATAATTGTAATATAAAATAATTTTTGGAGAACTCCACAATCACTGCTTTACAAACCCACTGTCCCTAAAGCCTGTTAAATTCATATGATATTGTTGACATAAGATAATTAGATCTAATTTAACGACATGATGCAAGCATACAAAATTTTTATGTAATGTGTATGTTTATTTGGGTGTGAGACAATGAAATAGGTGCTTCTTTATAATATTACTTTTGTCTTATTTTTTCTTGTACACTCTGTATAAAATATCAATATAATTTAAGTTTTTTTTTGTATGTATTCCATTTATCAATATTGCATGTGTATCTCTAAGTGACGTATATTAATTAATTGTTTTGAATTGCATATTCTGCTATGACACCAGTCCTCAGAGTATGTATATCGCATACCGATATTTCACTCCTGTAGAATAGATGGAGATCACAGGCTTTTTCTAAAATTGGTAAATTCAGGTAATTCTTTTATTTAATTGTTGACCATGTGACGCAGTAAGATTGAAAGAATACGTAATTGTAATCTTACTTAGACTAGAAATAAACAATTCAATTTTGAACATCAATAATAATGTACACAAAATAAACCATAAACGAGGTATTGGTGAAATCCACCATTCGTATTGAATGGCGATGAAAGACCATTTAAAACTAAGAAATTTTATTGGTGGATTTGACTCACATCTCTGCTGGAAAATTAGCCTTACACAATGATATATGTAAGCTCATATTAATTTAAAGTGTAGGCCACGTGCATCAACATCTCCCTAAACTATTGAAAGAGTTCTGATGTCTCTTCAGGAAATGTACCATGAGATATAAGTTCGTAGGGGATTCTTTTTATGAGAATAATATACTTTTCGTCTTATAATGAAATGGTCTCACTTTTCGCCTGTCTTTTATATCATAGGTTATTTATTGAATGTGTAACCTAAATATTGATCGTAATTATATTTTTATAATTCAGATTCTTTTTATGGACACTATAATGTGTTATTTAAAATTAATTATTGGAAGTTTGAATTGTTATACAATTAATACAAAGATGGCGACCGTAGGAACCTAATTGTGTATGTAGTTTGTAATTAAAAATCTAGTTGGTATTAAACTGTCGTGCTATGCTATGCAACTTATTGTAGGTGTTAGTAAATTTCTACTCGACTCACTTTTTCTCATTAGTAATCGTTATCTCGTAGACCAAACTTAGAGGACTGCACCTATATTATATTCATATAGTGCGTATAAGTTTTTCTTCAACGAAAATAGTTCAATCATCATTAGATGGCATTTTGCATAATATGACGTATTCCATATTTTTTATAGATGACTGAGTTTTAAAATTCTAGTCTTAATACGTTACATCAAATCGAATTTTGATAAAATCAAATCAATGACCTACAGTTGGCACTGATTAGTACCAACTTCAAAAAATATAAGGACAAAACAGCATTTTATAATGAATCGGACACTATAATTTGATAAAAATAATATCAATATATTTTATACTGGACATAGCCCTTGTACAATTATTACGATGTAGTTTTTTATCAGTTGACATATCTGCTCGCATTCAGAATGGAAAAAAAACAATTGAAATTAATCGAATGTTGAACACATTCTTAGTGCGCAGGTTGTACAAAGTTACAAGTACATATTTATTTTGTTATTTAGTTAGATTAAGATCACAAGCTCAATCAGAACGGTAAACTGTACCCATGGGGGCGAAAATAAAAGTTTTAATAAAATTTTGTATTTTTTCTGAATTATTATTTTTGTGTTAAAATTATCCTTATCTTTCACAGGATTATTACCTTCTCGAAGAGGGTGATGGACTGTGTAGTCGGCAGGGATCAATAGGAATATTTCTAGTTTGTATTATTATTATCACAATAACGATTATTGCAAAACGAATACGATCAAAATTAAATGTATTATGGGTGCTTTTGCAAAAATAGCAGCAGTGGTTTCCCGTTGCCTTCTGCCCCAGTCATTTTAGAAGTCATTTTGACCTCATCTACTTTAAATAGGTGGTAGGGGTATAGGGCTAATTTGTCGGTAGCCAGTGCCTGGTTGGTTATCCAGCAAATAAAAATAATATCAATATATTTTATACTGGACATAGCCCTTGTACAATTATTACGATGTACGTGGATTAAAACTCATGTAGAGATTATTTTAATACGAATCTGACAATGTGGTCCTTAACATATATTATTTCTATATTGCAGTTTTCTGTCAATATAAAAATAATATTTTTAATAATTATTTATTTTGAAGAAGTAATAAAACCAGAATTGAAATGATGTTGAAGCAACTTATGAACACCACAAAAGTCATAAACGTTCGAGCCATTATAATATTTTCTAACCTCAAGTAATTCTTTGTAGGTTGTCTCCGGATTTGGTGTGAACTTCCTAATTCCATTGTGAACCATATGTGTAATATTTTTAACATCATACATCTAAATAGTCTGTTGTTGGCCAACAATCTCGGCACACGTATTATCTCTACCAAGTATGTGCTATAAACAGTGCTCTATTTATTAGCTACATATAATGACAACGTCACGTTACATCAGCGATCAATTTTGAATCTGTGGATGTCTTCAGTTATCAAAATGTACATTTGATTAGAACTTATGAAATAAAATAAATTGTCTTGTTTCTCATTACGGATGAAGAGTTACTTAACGATTTGATAAGTTCAGAAACAATGGCTTTACAGTGTTTTTTAGATAACTTAGACCTTTTGATTTCAAATGAATCTACAATGATTGGTCTTGAGCAAAACGATATATTATCCGATAATTTTTTTGATATAGATTTTTTTAAGGAAGTACAGAACTTTAATCAAACTGGTGCCTCTTTGTATTTTGGTAAAACTTTAAGAGATCTAAAGTGTGTGATTTCTGATGAGAATTTCGAGGAACATGTAATATGGATACAATATATGGGCTCTAAGAAGTTACGCCTAAAAGAAATTGATTTACCACAATCTTACATACAAGATCAGGTTTACAGATCAGTAGATGAAGTAGTAAATACGTTTAAAAATCATGTATGTGAATTATCAAACTATTTCTATGAATTGTCTCAGATAGATTTGTGTTGCACTGTAATGGAACCTGTCAAACCAACATTCAAGGAGAACTACAGAAAAATTCAATTAGGTTTGGTAATCATCTAAATAGGTACTTAATAGATTAAACGACCAAGATGAGTTCTTTGAACTTGTGTTATAAGGTCCATATTATATTCTGATAGCAGTGATAGCCTAGTGCTTTGAACATTGGTTCCCTGAATATGGGGACATGAGTTTGAATCTCGCATACACCTTTAACTTTCAAAAAAGTATGTGTATATTACAATTTAATTATCACTTGATTTGATGAAGGAAAACATTGTCAGGAAACTGTACACAAGAGTTCTCCTTAATGTTCTCGGAGGTGTGTCAAGTCTGTCAATCTGCACTTGGCCAGCATGTTGGAGTACAGCCTTTACCCCTCACATTTTGAGAGGAGACCTGACAGTGGGACAGTTATAGGTTGTGATGAGATGATTATATTCTAATAATATTTTTATCATTTATTTATTTTTTATTTAGTTATTTAAAGCATAGAATGATATATCAAACAAAACAAACAACCGCTAACACACTCATAATCCCTGCAGTAGGATTTACCTGTGCCGCGGGTGGCATGGACAACACAAATAACACGTCACTAACACCCATGACCCAAGAACAAATTATTTATCTGTCACATAAATATCTACCCCAGCTGGGAATCGAACCCAGGACCCCTGCTTCGCAGGCAGGGTCACTACCAACTAGGCTACGGGGCTGTCAGATATATATATATGTTATATATTCAAATGCAAGGCATTTCAATGCATATTCATCAATGTATAATTTTAAATTGCTATCGGCTGAGCATATTATGGCTATGGTTATAGGCACCATGAAAATCTTATTTTAAATAACTTCATAGCAAATTAACCATAATGCCCATTGCTTATGCCTTTAAAATAATTTCTCAATGCCAATGAAATATATATCTTTTGTTACAGTTGATAAAATATGGTTACATGTTGAGGTGTCTCCTGATGGTTCTGCAAAAAATCTTAGCGTGATAGGGCAATTTGATCAACAGAAGTTGCAGGAGTTGCTGCAAGCTTGGGATCACGACAAAGATATTGCTACAAATATCTTAACAATGGCATGTTAGTTACTTACACTTAATTTTATCTTTATACTTTTGCTTTCATTGGCTCTTACTTTGTGTACTATAAGGGTATGTATAATAGATGTAAATGTAGGCTTTAAGAGGCTCCATCCATCTGTCCATGAGCTTGAGCCAACCTACCCTGGTGAACCATGCAAATAGTCCCACCTATTGGAGATCTATGAATCACAATCTACTAAGGTTAACCTGAACAATTCTTATTTTTTATTGAAGGCTTTGGGCTTCAGTCAAAAGCCCATATATAAGCCTCTGGGTACCTTCATCCCCACTCAAACTACACATTTCTAAGTTTGTTTTGTTACAATACTTCCAAGTTGCAGTGATATTGACATGCATGAGCCGAAAATCCGCCCATTATTTAATCGCGATTAATTATAGAATCACATTTTTTAAAGCTTCTCTGGACTGTGGCATGCACCAAGAAGTAAATCAAGAAGTAACAGTTCCTGAATGTGCTATATGCTATTGTGTTGAGTTACCAGGAGACAAGAGAGTGCCACAACCCTTGTGCAATAACTCTAAGTGTGGAGCTTATTTTCATAGAAGCTGTTTATATGAAGTAAGTGTCTGCTATAGAGGCATGTTTTATACACAACATTATTATAGCCTAGGGTGATGTTTTTTGCGACTTTTGTTTTTTCGGTTCCTTAGTTAAATTTTGTTGAAAATTCCCCCAAAAAACATTCCCTGAAATTTTCAGCCCTTAATATTAATTTTAAGTACTCGCCCAAAGTTAGAATACACGTAAACTTTGTTTTTTTTTATTTCTATAACTTGGCAGCATTTAAAGTTATCGTCTCGCTTTAAGATGTTTTTTTTACAATTGCATGCTCTACAAAAGTATTCATTGCGGCAAAATCGTAAGTCACACAGACGAGGTAGTATGGGACAGTAACCAATTTTTTTCATAAAATTCTCGTTTTTCTATGGTTTTCTCATAAATGACAAGTGTTATTTAATTTGCTACAAAATAGGTCACAATAATCGAATCGCTAAGAAATTCTCCAGATATTTGGCCTTTAATTAATTTTACTACGAAATTTTCAAAACATGTCAATAGTCCGGGATCGAAAAAAAGTCGACAAAAAAAACACTCTATTATAGACAGAATGATAACGCTTAGGACCAATTATCGTACGTAATGCGTAACAATATAGGGTACTTGGTAAGATGAAAATGTTGCCATAAAAAAGAAATTAAATAGTTTTCCCTATTTTCTTTCTAATTATCTGTTAGGTTACACTTTACATTTTAAAAATAAAACATTCCTAGACATGTGTGCGTGTCGGCGTTCGTAAATACACACTATTATCACACGCATATTATTTATTATATGGTTTTTAATATTTCATTTTTTATTATTTCATTTTTTTCTGGTTTACTTTAGACCATTTAGGTAACGGTCTGTGACAATAATATATAACTATTTAAGTGGTTCTCGAAACAGACAGACTTAATCCTGAGTTAAACCGAAAGCAAACGACAGGCATCATGGAGGTGTTGCATCCAAGGTAGCAAATCTACTTTTTAAGTGGCTTCGACATTGCAACCGAAATAGGTTAAAATTTCTCATGATTGATTCTAGTGGTAACTAGCCAGACAGGTTAGAGAGAAGCCATGCCAGGATGATCCTGGTGCCATTCTCTCATTTGAATGCGCTATGAGCTGCAAGAAACAAGTGACATTCGCGACATTCGAAATCTTAGTGCTAACTTCGTATTTCGAATTTAATATTGGATTTTCTTTTTAGTGGCTTGTAGCCTGTGCGGGAGGTCGTTTGCCACAATTCGGAGTGGGTAAATGCCCGAGCTGTTCACAGTACATGTGTACAGTGTAAATTATTCGACCATGGACTTCGCCGTTGTACAGAGTCACCAATCAGCTAAAATGTCTACGGCCTAAGGACTTTGTTAAGGGTCAGAATAGGGTCAAGAAGGAAGACTGTCCAGGCACGCCATTACTCGATCATTTCATCGGGAGTTGTCAATTACAATTTCATGCGACATCAGCAAGTACGTCCGAAGATCTTTAGTGTAAGCATCCCTGTATCTGCAGTAACCATTAAATAGGTAATGTGTAATTTCGATAAATCCAACTTTTACGCTTCATAAGTTCTATTTGAAATTATATGGATAAAATAAAACCGTATTAAAATATGGCAATATTGTAAAAACCATTCGATAGTATCGATAGTTTTGTACTATCCACAGCGAATGCATTTTCAATAGTGTTGCATTATCTCTAAACCAAATGTATAAAATGTAAGTGTTTGTCTGTGATTTGGAAATAAAGTTTTTTTAACGTGTATGTTATTATTAATACGATAGCAATACCTACTTACACACGAGTTTTTAAAATTTATGTATCAATCTATTTTTCACAAAAGGCTGAACGGATTTTAAGAATACACCGTTTAGGCCATATTTCAGGTACCTATTTGTATCAAAGGGTTCTTTGGGAATACTTAAATAAAATACATAAAAATACTGATTTGTTATAAACTTACAAAAAGAGATAAATGTGCAATTCTTAGTTTTTTTTTTATATTTGCAATGGGGAAAATGAAGGATATTTTTTCAATAATTTAAGAGCTTGTTGAACTGATTAAATATATATTCTATTATTTATTTAATGTAATCTTACCTATTTCTATCGTCCAATACAAAAATCATTATCTTGTAATGTCACAGAAATTGATAAACTTGAAATCAGTGGTACGGCCAGGGGTATTGTGGGTCTTTCACAAAGTTCTGTGAGTAAAGGTTTGATTGTTTACTAGATGGCGTTGTACGGTTTGCTGTAGCGATGGGTAGCTCGCGAGCTAAAGACTAAAGAAATATATATATCTCTGCAAAAGGTATAATCACTCTCTAGCTCGCATGTGTATCAATTATATCTCTTTATCTTTTTACTTAAGAGTCAATTTTCGTGATGAGATACGACTCGCTCAGAGTTATAGAGAAAGAGATGGGCTTATATAGCAACTTACAAGTAAAAGAGAGAGACGGAAAGCTATTGCATGTTTGTATTAAACATGTAAACTAAGGATTTTCGGAACAGCAACATCACACGCGCAACCATTTAGCTTTTTTATGCTTTATGACAAAGACATAAAATGCTTAATAGAAAGCAAATACAACCAAAAAATCTAACTAATTCGCAAACGGTGATTTGTTTATATACATTAAATTCTCAGTTTCGTGACTTTTGTTTCCGTAGTTGCGTCATGCACGGATACGGATAAAAAGTTATAAATTAATAAAGTTATAAATATATAATTTGTTTTTTTCATACGTATATAGCGATTTTTAAATACGCCAACCTAAAAAAAGCAAGTTTGAACTTATGTATTTATTTAGACTGAAGGTCCTAAGCCTGTCAATTATGAAGGAAAAACATTGGCTCTAATAGATTTTAATAATTCAATTTTACACGTTTTATTCTGCCTTACTGAGTTCTAAGTCTGAGCTAAAAGAGCCGAAGATATAAAGGATATATTTTTAGTCTGAACTGCCTTATTCTCTCTCTGAGCTGTACTGAGCTAAATGAGTTACATATATAAAAGAGTGATATATATCCCAAGGTCGAAAAGATATATATCACTCTTTCTGGTCAGGGATATATTTTGCCCATCTCTACGTACTAAAGACAAAGTACGGGAGAGTATAATATTGACGTATACTTAAACTCGTGAGTAGGCTTGCCAACCGTACTTTATTATAAAGTATTATAGGTTGCTTTTAATAATTGTGCTCTATACTTAACGAGTACAATAAAGTACATATACTTTATTCCAAAGGATTTGAATTCGTTGGGATTAAAAAAACAAACTGGCATCCCTACTCCTAAGGGTATTTTGACGGTCGTTATTTTACAATATCAAATGCAAAATTTAATGACCTGTTCTTTGTTTCATGCGTCATCATCAAATATCATCATCATCAATTTATTCAAGATTCAGTGTTGATTTGGATGGATAATGGATCCGTAACACATTGTGAGGGGTACAGAGAATAGTTCACCACGCTGGCCAAATGCGGATTGGTAGACTTCACACACCTTCGAGAACATTATGGAGAACTCGCGGGTGTGCAGGTTTCCTCAAGATGTTTTCCTTCATCGAAGCAAGTCATAATCAGATTGTAATACGCACACAACTTTTTTGAAAATTAGAGGCGCGTGCAAGGTTCGATCTCAAGCCCCCACGTTTGTGAGAACAACGTTCGAACTACTAGACTAGACTGCTTAAGTTCAAATTATTAATGATTATTAATTCATTTTACTATGTACACTTTTTATGTAGTGTCTTTTTACCTCTTAGCGTGGACTTGGTCAACCGAAATTTCATACCTAATTGTTGATATTTAACTTTTTTTATTAAAAAACTTTAAAGGTTCCATATAGTAATTGAAAGAAAATGCTAGCCGGAACAGAACAGAATTCAAAGAACTGAGCTGAGATAATTTTAAGCACGCGATACTTCTGAGTATATATTCTACTCTGTGCACACGCAGTATGCTAATCAATAATTTGCTTTATGTTATGGCAACACTACCAAATTCTAGGCGTTTCCTTTTCCGGTCGCCATTACCCATTTGCGAGTTGTTCTTAGCCGGGTGGACGAGGATTGCGTCTGTGAATGAGAACATCTTAATTTTATTATAATTCTCTCTCAATTGAGAGGTAAGTTATTATTTTGCTTATCTTAAGTAAATATTGTTGTAGGAATTTGTTTAAATATTTATTTATTTCCGTTTGTGGTATTCTAGATACCCATTCAAGCGTTGACCACCACGTCGTTACTGCTTGCAACAAAGGATCGAAAGCCTGCAATATGCAGTACAACGGTTTTCACAATCAACATCCCATGTAAGTGTAAAATTTTATTTATAAATCTTCTCAGTGATAGCTAAATCACCCAATATAATTGGGATCTTCAGTCGAGTTCCGATTCGCGCAGCGGCCATTTTGTGAAATGCACTTTACTCAGCTGATACTTCGATCGACTCGACCGACATTGAATTTATTGTCAACACTAATATTTTGTTGTCAATTTTATCAATTGTATTTATTATATTTATTCTACAAAGTATTCAGATACAATATAGGGTGAACGTCAAAAAATACTGTCGCTTGCTTCATATCGGATAGATCAATACCTAGGACATACGTATACTAAGTATAGGTAAACGGTAATTACAGTAAAATGAAGACCTAGATATCGATTCACTTTGAATATTACCTTAATTATAATCTACTACCATACCTGGCAGCGTTATTTGGCCCATATTCAACTTTAAGGTAGGTAAGTGATATTAGATTATGAAAGTAATGTAAAAATATTCGGCTAACACGCAAGGTGGACTAACGGGAGGGAGGGGTTTGGAGATGTTCAATAGAAATAGATGTATCTCAGCTTCGCACTTCGTTTCTTAACTTTGATGGTTAAGCTGGTTGTATTATTATAATGTACCTTCCCGAACCAGGTTACTCCTCCGGCTTTTTAACTTGATATCTTAAAACAAATATCTAACTTTGAACACTATTATGACAAGATTGACTTTACCGAAATAACATGTTAGATAGCATACATACAGGGATCAGTAAGATTTTTTTTACTGTTTAACTTAGATCTTTCATAGCTGTGTCATTCTAGAGTTTATTCAATATTCAGTGTAAAATAACACTGCTGCAAAACTATTGAGTTAATTGACTTATCTTTTTATTGTTTCGTTATATTGTATTATTTACATTAATTATTGGTACAATAAATATTGTTGTAACTATGTACAATATTTTGGTTGACATTATATGTTGTTGTTTTTATTTATGAATTATGAAATAAATTAATAATGTGTGGACCTCCTTCAGGTAAGAGGCTTGCTCTTAGGTATGCTTCTCTGATGATGACCATTTTCATATTTCAATGACTTCACAATAATGTTTGCAGTATTTTAAACTCTTGTTTTGAATTATATATTATGATACCAATAATTTTGACTTTTGTTATTCCGTCATGATCCTTTTATTTACTCGCAAACTATATTATCATTGAAACTTTTTGTTTTCTGTTACATTTTATGTTCAATATTTGATCAAAGATAATTTTATTAATACAATACATAAATTTAAGGAATAATTTTTGACAGCCTTCAACTTTCATTCGCAAAAGACTATACATGTAGAAGTTATCTTATTATCGAAACATGTTAAATTTTTCTGTGGTACATAAATTACCTCAGTAACCAAAGTTGCAAATATACAAAATTATAAGTTAATACAAAAATGCCTAAAATTTCCTGTTTGTGTGAAGCTTCAGTATAAAATTTATTTCAAATATCTCCTGTTACAATGCTGTGTTTAAAAATTATAAGTTGAACCAGATTTTCTTTTTCCTACTTTGAGGGGAGAGAACATCTCCAAAATATATGGTAGAGAGTTTTATATACGGCCCATTACTGTTATTTTTTATGGCCCTGTAGCCTAGTTTGTAGTGACACTACCTGCAAAGTGAGGGGTCCTAGATTCACTTCCCAGTCAGGACATATATTTATGTGACAGATAAATATGTCCTTGGGTCATCGGTGTTAGTTACGTTTTATTTGTGTTGTCTTTAACACTCGCAACAAAGGGAATCCAACTGCAAGGGTATGAGTGTGTTAGCATTTATTTATTAAAAAAAATATATATAAACATTACATATATTCTCATATTATTACAAAAGAATAATTCATCCGGACTATATAGAAATTCACCATTAACATATAAATGTTTACAATTAAATGATACAGGTACTTCGGTTTACTGGGCTTATCTAGAAAAAATGTTTGTAACATGTTCTGATCTGAGAATAAACTACTATTTAATAGTTTCAGACCTCGTCTAGACCGGAATGAACAATTCGGTAAAATTCCATACTTCAATGGCATGCCAGACTTTGGTGGGCCAAAACCATTTGGTGGACCCAGGAACAATATGGCTAATAAAAATAATTTTAGGCCTAATAATGGAATGAGAAATGACTTTAACCACCGAAATGATGGCAATCAGAATGATTTTGGAGGGCCCAAAGAGCATAGGCCGAGAAACAACTTTAATAACAATCAAATGCACAAGAAAAATGATTATGATGGAGATAAGTCATCAGGTGGAAACATGCAGTTCTACAATAATAAGAATGATTTTGGTGGGCCAAAACAAAATTTCCAACCCAAAACTAACTTTGGTCCAAAGACCTACAACAACCAAAATGGTAACCAACAAAACTTTGGGCAAAAGAAAATATATGTGCTTAATGCCGGTCAACAATCTAATGATTTTAATGGGCGTAAACAACAAAGCTTGAAAGCTAAACACCCAGGTGACAGCTTGGTCAAGCCAAATTGGGATTTGTCCCAACTGGGCCCAATTCAAAAAGATTTTTACAAACCACATGCTAATGTTGAGGCTCGTACAGAAGATGATGTCCAACTGTTCCGTGCTACAAAGGAAATAACTGTGAGTGGCAATGATGTTCCACGCCCAAACCAAATTTTTGATGAAGGTAACTTCCCAGATCATATTTTGAACACCATCAAGGAACAAGGTTGGGAAGAACCAACTGGTATTCAAGCTCAAGGATGGCCTATTGCTTTATCTGGTCGTGATATGGTTGGCATTGCATCAACAGGTTCTGGAAAAACCCTTGCCTATATGCTTCCTGCTGCCGTCCACATTGTCAATCAGCCACGTCTGCAACGTGGAGAAGGTCCGATTGCACTTATTCTCGCTCCAACACGAGAGTTAGCTCAACAAATTCAATCGGTAGCTCAAGCATACAGTGCTCGTGGTTGCATTAGGAATACTTGTTTGTTTGGAGGCTCCCCTAAAGGGCCACAAGCTCGTGATCTTGAAAGAGGTGTTGAGATTGTTATTGCCACTCCTGGGCGACTTATCGACTTCTTAGAGCGAGGCACTACTAATTTGAGACGCTGCACATATTTAGTGCTGGATGAAGCTGATAGAATGTTAGACATGGGTTTTGAACCACAGATCCGTAAAATCATTGAACAAATTCGCCCTGACCGTCAAGTACTGATGTGGTCAGCTACATGGCCAAAAGAGATTCAGGCGCTGGCTGAAGATTTCTTGAATGACTATGTTAAAGTAAACATTGGTTCATTAAATCTGTCTGCTAACAATAACATCAAACAGATTGTTGAAGTCTGCGAGGAGCATGAGAAAGAAACCAAGTTGACTAATCTGTTGAAAGAAATTTCATCTGAAAAAGATAACAAAGTAATAGTTTTCGTAGAGACCAAAAAGAAGGTAAATAGTGCTATAACAAAGACTTAATTTATTCTTTATACTTAAATTTTTGGTCATTTATATATATTTTT
>DWPA01000765.1:0-21998 GCA_018251375.1 Calpodes ethlius
ACCCTGCGCGCGTTGCTAAGCCAACACGAGCTGCCACGGAAATATATGAAATTAATTGGAATGACAGTGGCGCCACCTGCCATAAGTTGGTCGTACTAACTTAGAAAACTTCGTGGGCTCATAAAGAACAACTTTGCTAAGATACGACTAGTACGATAAATATTGTTCTGGTAAGTAAAGTATAGATCATCTATAGTATCACGATTCCAGAATATACCCACAGGTACTTTTAGACTTTCAGTTCAATATGCATCAGATTTTCGAAGTCTAGTTATGTTCGGTTCTTCAAACCAAGTGCAATACTTCCGGTGCTAAGCTGAACATTGGAAATAACACGAACGTTAGACTTCCTAGAGTTTAATGTACATCCGGCTCGTGACCCGGCCACGAATTGTTCCATTTCTCCTTTTTACACTGGCCATGTTTCAAAATGCACTTATGCGCAGGCTTCAAGTAGCTGAATATGATGACCCTTCGCGTATGCGCCCAGTAGGGATGGAATTCTGTTATCGTAACCGTTGAATATCCGTTTCAAAAATTGGAAAAAAGCAAATGTGAAAAAAAATCGCGCGTTTTGTTATGTCTCGTACATATACGTATTTTTACAATTGTATACTAATGTACATTTGTAATAAGTATAATTATTTATTTGCTGAAAGTTAACGCATACAAAAATAGTTTTAAGAAAAAGATTATCAAAAAGATTTGTACAATATTTATCTAATTATATCTATAGTATTATAGCGCTTTTCGTGAATATCTGTGTGGTCTAATGGTAAACTGGTA
Organism: Calpodes ethlius; assembly: GCA_018251375.1. NCBI lineage: Eukaryota > Metazoa > Arthropoda > Insecta > Lepidoptera > Hesperiidae > Calpodes > Calpodes ethlius. The sequence goes on from DWPA01000765.1 coordinate 787, forward strand.
GATAACGCGTTAAGCATTTAGAACGCCAATTGTACCGTGATATTGTGGTCAGTAAAGTTTAAATAAATAAATAAAATATTTCAAGAATGAGTTTAGTGAATGAACTAAATTTATTTCATACACAGTTTGCGCAATATTAAATAAATGAAACTTTATGTTGAATCTATATGACCATAATGGTTTCTTAAAAGAATATAGAATTGAAAAGCAGTTACGGACAATTCTGGATCCAATAACACTGTTATTGGATCGGAGCGCTTATATTATTTGAGAGTAGCTCGCCTTGGTTTTGCTTAAGAAAACCTATACCAATACAATACATTACTTTATTGTATACAATACATTAACTGCCTCTTAAAAATACAAAGTTTCTATCAATATTACATAAATATCATCTTCGCCCAATAAAATTGCTTAACGATTCAGTTTTTTGGTCTATAAACATTGAACATATCCATTTATGGGATATGAGTGGACACGACAATAATCATCTGTTTATTATAATCTTTATCTCATGTGCATCCATAAGTTAGAAATATGGAAAGTATCACCTTGAATATTAATATTAATTTAATAACTAACTTACTAAGTGCGTTTTAGTCAAACAAACAATGTCATTGATATGTTTTAGAACCTGTTTAGTTAACAAATTCTACTTACCTTAAAGTTACAATATATATTTAAACACATACATATGTGTATGTATCAATGTGTGAGTGTGTTGACATAGAATCTGGTAACGTAATGAAATTTACATAATGTAAAGCGCTGCTATAGCGTATCTATATCTGAAAGTGGATTGGTGGCGATTCAATCAATGGCTTTGGAGTGGCAAAGCGAGCACGTAGCTACTTGACAACGACGATGAATACCCCAACCGATCGACTGAAGCTGCGTACTTTGAATTCTACACAACGGTGTTTTGTGATTGAACACTTCAAACAACTACAAACTATTAAATGTAAATTTTTGTCGACGATATTTGGAGTAATACCGATTTTTGTGAATATGTAGCAATTACCCATTTTTGTTTTTTATGTAGATAAAAAATGTGTGTAACTATTTGAAATGAAATATTTTGGACAAATTCATAAGTATTTAAATGATGGCTTCTAAAATTTTATACTTTAATAACGTTCTATTCGCCATATCCCTTTTTAGATCTACCCTCAAGTAAAACTGTTCTCTCGTAGTTATTAGAGAAAAAATTTAAACTACTTTAATGCCAATAACCTCCAAACCAACAGACCTCTAGAGATAAATAGCTATAGTTGCAGGAATGTCCATAAAATACCCACAACAAGTTCATTGAGCTGGATAGCCTTTGCATAAATCGATACTAATATTATATGTGTGTGTGTGTGTTTGTTTGTTTATCCTTCTTTGCCAGCGCAACGAATCCTCGCTATGGTATGATTTTTGGTTTGGAGATAGTTGGGAAGACGACGTGTACTATAGGCTACTTTTTACCGCATAAAAACATAATATATTTTTTGTGGAATGACATTACGATGTATATTAAATTAAAGGAAGTGTTTAACAACAAAGCGTTGCCTGGCAACCATTGATAGAAATAAACTGACGAACTTTTTATCGTTGTTCTTTTCACGAACGAAGCCACGGGCAACATATAGTTTACTAATAATGTGTTTTCCTGTATATATATTAGAGATGCTATAAAAATATTCAAATACTCGGCACAACTTCAGCATTTCTCACGACTTTAAATCTAGTAAACATTAAGTTAGTAAGCTGAATTTAAATTAGACAATCAAATGAAATAGAATCAGTTACGTGGTCGATTTACCGCGACAGCTACTGATGGAACCGCTGATACTGAATTTTCACTCAGTAACCCAACATAAATTACTCTGTGGTACGCACAAAACTTTGCTGAAGAATTGTAAATTGTAACATTACAAATGTTGTAACATTACATTACAAAACTATAATTAATACGTAATAACGGTTTAACTACGGATTCATATTTCGTATGTTGTATTCGTATTTTTTTGTTTTTTTTTAAATGTACTATATTAATATAAGATGTTATGTTTTTCTTAAAATTTTATTCACAATGCGTAAATAACTATTTATCCAAGTGTAACCAAGTTCTTATTATTAATATTAAGATTTTTGGAATTCACTTCATAAGTTTTTATGTAAGTATAGTTTTTTTGTAACAAACGATTAATTATTTTAAAGTTAGTTATTTTGCTTATTTTAAAACGTCAGATATATTGAAAACTAGGAGCTGTTCCGGCCATGGTCGTGTGAGTTTGATATTGCCGAAATTTAGAGATAAGATAATTTATTTAAAGTAAAAATAAATCTTTTTAGTATCGAAATTTGCAACTAAACTTTAGCAACTAAAAACATTTTTTATGTGTAGTTCTATATCTGTGTACAATAAGTGGTTATAATTTTTAAATTCAGAAAAAAAAGCCTATGACAAATATTTCGCACGTGTGCTGTCTGGTTTTAATACTGGATCCACACGGCGACTAAACAATTCATATTTTCCACGTAAATGATCGACGTTCTACTGCAGTGACAACAGAAAGTGTATGTAACGGCTAAATTGTTCATATGACGTTCGCACGTCCACCGTGAAGACAAAACAATGCACGGCATAGTCGCTGGTTTGACGTGCACTAAATGAACAACTGTAATGGCATCCACGCGGCTTAACGTCATAACTACAGATGCCGTGCCGTGTAAGTTGTTGGCAATTCTTTATTCTTATCAACATTTTTGATGTAAGTGTATCATATTATGTAAATTGTTCCATTTTCAAAAATTACAATCGTTTCCATATAAAGTCCCTAATTTGTGGTGATTATATTAAGTACTTACGTAATTCCATATGGTCATTCAAACCTTTAGTAATACGAGTTTCTTTCACATTCAATTTCATTTAGGTAGAACACGTCTGAAAAGCATATGTTTATGTAAATATATTCTCATTTAGAATTCAATTAGGAATCTATCTAGTTGGGAATCCAGCCAACATACGTATTGAGATTAAAGAGATGTTTCTAGATTAAAAGTATTAGTTTTTACTGAAAGGTAAAAGTCCAGTCTTTTCAATGTAACTTTTAATATAAATACAGTTTGCATTTAATTTTGCGCTGTTTATTCATATAAATCGTAATATATATTCAACGTTTTACCTATAAAAGAGATAAAAATACATAAGAATTATACGTATAAAATACAATTCAATACAATACAATATCACTTTATTCACCAGTGAAGAAATAACCGGCTATTTCTTACATACTACTAGTATTATTTCTATTTATGAACAGAGTAGTTCAGGTTTTGTTAGTATAAGGGAACAATGATGCGCTTAAGATTTGATTTCATGCTAATTCGTATAATATGATGCAGTCTGCGTGTCATGTTACTGCAACCGAGTGTTGTATAAACAGGCCATTAATGTTAGAATTATACATAATATTTCGCAATGAATCATCATTAATTGAGGAGAATTTTCATTGGTATATTTCATTAATATTAAAGTTCTAAAGTCATAAATATCAATTGTCTTTAATTTCTATTGTTAACAACTCATTCGTATTTGATTTCATGTAAAAAGATGAAAAAGTAAAATTTGTAAAATATGTTAGTGTAAAATTGCGTATAGCTAACAAATTGCAGGTTTAGTGCAGCGCTAATTGCGTACTTTGTCATTCTTACGGCCCCTCTAAAGTGTACCAATTCTCTTTGTAGCAGTCGAAACAACAACGGGCCGTTTACACACCTTTTGTTTCATAACCAGAGTAAGGTGTTAGTAGATTTATGTCGTTCTGAAAATTCTGACGGTTATGTGGCCTAGTTAGTTAAAAATTCAGTTTCACATACCCATAGACAAAGGTATAAATCGAAGATAATACTGGTTAATTAGAAAAAGTCATGAAAAACGTAAAAAATAGTTCTGTTGATGTCAAAAGCATCGATTAGAGACAGTTTTTGAAGCATCACCACTCGTGGTAGAGTGTTTTGTATAATATCAAAGTAAAATTTTTTGTTCATACTTTTAAAAATGTACATTATAATAAGATGAATACAGTATATTGTACAAAATATGAAAGTAATTAATATATCTCATAAGGATACAATGATCAATAATACAATATCATAATCGAATGAGATTTTTTAAGTAACACATCGTAAAATAGTAAATAATAATCGATACTAGTTGTCTAGCTGTATAGGCGTACCTAACTATTTATCGATCCAGAACAGCAATTTACAATATTGGCTGAATGTTCCGTGAAGTAATTTAATGTACTCATAGTTCTCTAAGTTCAAAAGCAAATGATAGTTGCAACGTCTTCACGTAGTCACGTATTAGTGATGTCGACGAGCCCTTAAACTTTATAAATTGTACCACCGTATTGGATGTACGCCAACTGTTTATAAATGCGGTACATTCAAAATAACGAGCAAATTATTCAGAACGACACTAAAGTTGTTCGCGCATATTCTATTAGTTCGGTTAAATGTATTTTTAATTGAGTGTTTCATTTTTATTGAAGTAATACAACAGTGCGTGTATTCAAATGTTTGTGTATATTTACATGGTACGTAATAGTATAATAGAAAATTGTAGGTTTTGGCCCTTTTATATTTAACCAAGAGACCCAGGGACCGCAGCCCGAAGACATGGACGCAGTTCGTCCAGTTGTCCGCATAACTGTGCATAAAACGCTAACACACTCATACCCTCTCCACTAGGATTCCCTGTGTCGTGGGTGGCATGGACAACACAAATAACACGTCACTAACACCCATGACCCGAGAAGAAACATTTATCTGTCACATAAACATCTGCTCCGGCCGGGAATCGCAGCCAGGACCCGTCGTTTCGCATGAAGGGTCACTACCAATTAGGCTACGGGGCCGTCAAAAATTAACACACAAAACTGAGTATACCATACACTGTGCCTCAGACCAAGAAAGTCACTTAGTTGAGACACGAACATCACGATTCTGGGCAGTGAGGGAACTACCAGAGAAGGAGGAGGATTTTTGCGTTTAATACTGTAGATTGCGCAGCCAAAATAATTAATTTTAGATCAAAATGTACTACTTTTAAAAAACACATCAAAATCTTCAAAAAGTACGGAAGTAAGTTAAGTAATATATGTCTGTCTTTTATAGTTTTGTCTCTGTAAATACTTTCTTATGTTTATAAAGTAAATGAAAATACCAGAAAATACAGACTAGTCTTCGTTAATACCATGGTGTTAATTATTTTTTTTATTCCACTATGTATTTTGCTGTTGATTACTATTTAAATTAATTCAATCAGACATTTCATTGAAAAGCTATTATGATTGACTGATTGGTCCATATTCATATACCCTGAACTATAAATGCACTCTATACAACAAGGTACCTATATCACTACTTAACGATAGTGAGAACAGACAAGAAATTTAATTTTATTAAATGCTAGCTGAATCCTGCCCTCGTTGCTACGCTAACACAAACTGCCATGGCAATATGTGTAATTCATTGGAATGACAGTGACGCCACCTGTCGAAAATTGGGCGTACCAACTTAGAAGCTTTCGTGGCCTCATACACAATAACTTTGCCAAAGATCACATGATTAAATGTATCGTTTACGATTCTATAAAGGACATACAGACAAACATTATTTTTTATATATATAGAGAAGAAGAAGAAAGAAGAAGATTTACGTCCATAATTGGTCGGAACTTTAATGATATTGTTAATAAAACGATTTTACCAGAACATGTAACTATTGTACGATTGTTATCGTAATACCTATGTTATAGAAGGGCAGTGTGCTTGTCTAAATAGGGCAGCAGCGAAAACATTTTATACTGATACAATACAAATTGAATTCACAATCCAATACTGCAAACCCATATTGAAATTATAAATTAGCTCGTATTGTTATTTAACCATGTCTGCGGTTACTGAAATCACACAGCCAAATCCATCATTGATTGCACAATCAAATTCTACCTAAATTAAACTGTATTGTCGTTAAAAAATAAAACTGGAACAACGCCATGGACAGTGTTGATGAAAAAATAAACAAGCAAAACACGAACAGGACAAAATAAAAGTATGGTTTACGTTTCCGAACAATGGGTGTGTGAGATTGCGAGAATAACTCAGTGTTTTGTCAGCTTTAGAAAACTCTGAATTATTTTGTATATGCTGTTTTCCGTGACCTGTTTTCTCCTGATACTGTAAAGTAGAATTATAATTTTAAAAGTATGCTCCCATTACCTTAATTTTGTTAATTACATTCATACATATTCATACAATAATAAGTTTTGTTTCTATCGTTTTCATTGCATAGTATTCTCATGAAAATTAAAATGCATTTCTGCCATACGTATTTCACTGCTACGTGATTTCCATGTAACGGGTTTGATATGATATTTAGAATACAGTTTTCGTTTCCAAGAACTTTTGGTGCAGACCAAATTTGCCGTTGCAATCTCACATCCAACCCGTATTTCCTAGGAAATGGAGTAGTTAGTATAACACGATCTTGTTAATCTACTTCTATGAAACAGTAACTTAGTATATTTGGAAGTCTAGGTTCGGGTGCGTTTTCTAGCTTAACTCCAGTTTTGGTCGTATCGTGTGATTAGCTAGCAGAAACTATTTAACTAGAGGAAAACTTCAATATTATTTTAGAAAGTGTCCGATAGTACTTGACCGCACTAAATAGGTTAGGTTACGAACCATAATTATAGTGATAACTTCACGAATCGAGTACGATACACGAGTACAATATAACTTTGAATAGTGTCGTACAGTATACGGTAGTATACGCAAATAGGGACGTTTATAATTGTACTGAAAATTATCTGCATAATATAATTATTTTGCATTAGAATTTTAAGTAGCAGATATATCTCTAGTAAGAGTTCTTAAAGTTACTTGAATCTCTAAAGATAATTCTACTGAAATAAATAAATAGATAGGTATTTAATGTGGGTACATGAAAAACTCAATAATACTCGAATAATAAAATCTAAAATCTCTGGAAAAAAGTCTGAATTGAATTTAAATCTTGATCCGATTAAACGCTAGTATCCAAACGCATAGAGCTATGAATATTCATTACTTTAAAATATTACTTTTTTATCGACAGCTACGCCGGGCACTCAGAAAGTACAAAACTAAAAGGAAGGTTTATGGTTAAAAGTATTTGTGAATCGTTTCAAAGAACTCACTATATATTTATAATATTTCATATAGCTAAATCAGTCACGTGAAATTATTTTTCTACACCTGCATTGCATTATTTTTTGTCCAAATAGACTAGCACTATGAGAGTCATTTTGAAACATAATAATATGTATAATTAAAACATTACATTATTTTCAATTGAATGAATGAATAACTTTCTTTATTATAATTATTTGTAAAATTGACAATAGTTTCACAATAATAGCAATGAATTTTACAAATATTAGCAGTGACATGCTCTCGATTTACTTCGGAAATTATATGGTAATTATAAGTAGTTCAGGCAATAATTAATAGTTATTCTTATCATTCATTTGATTTAGTTTATGTTGCATCCATAATATTGTCTGTTACAGAAACATGTTTATTTATCAGTTCCAGAAACCTAAAAAAAATATTTAAAAAAAGTTAGAAATTGTCATAAATGGTTTTCAATTCGTTTAGTTTAGAAAACAAACTAAATCTGTCAAATACATAGTCGTTTCATTTGACTAGAAAAAACTCCTAAACAGTGTTTCTAACTTAATGATTATTTAACAATAAACCTTAACATAAATAAATTAGTTTATGTTTCGTTATTGTTCTCAGTCCAAAGGTTGTCTGAAAGAGATCGCTTTATAGTGATAAGACCGCCTTTTGTACATATTATAGATTTTTTATGTAACATATATCTGTAACTTATTTACAGTGTACAATAAATCACAAGTGTTTAGTTCTCAAACTATGAGGCTACCTGAAAGAAGTCTCTGGTCCAGTAAATGCTGCTTCAGTAAAGTACAGCGTAAATATGATCTCTGATATTAAATTTTTATGCTGTCCAATAAAGTATTGTTGAATAAATGCAATACCTTTACCGTGTGTATAATATCCTCAGTGTGTATTGTAGTATTTCCACTATTGTGCGGCACGGGGCTGCAAGCGTTCCGTTTTGTTTCCGGCCGCTGCGTCACTCACTACACTACAACTTGCGCTTCTCATATCTCTGCGGCAGCTGTTGTTCCATTAAACAGCATAAAATAATGTTATTATGAAGAACGTTGGGCAATGTTCAACTAAAGAACTTCAACGGACTTTAGATTTTAAGATGATTAGTCGTAGAAAGAATATTGTAACGTGTTTATCTAATAAATTGTGAACTGTTTGTAGGATTAATTCTAATGTAATAATATTGTCTGATTTTGTCACAAATCATGAAAAATTTACTACTAATCTTTGTCTCTTGGTCGAAAATGTATCAAAATTTTAATATATTTTTTTACAAGTTTTTCAATGTCTTTTCATAACACTGCTACTTGTTAATCTATCTTATATAGGAATATTCTTTTATTCAATCGATAATAATGAAATATTGCACACTGTAATTTTCTTGAAGTTATAAGATGATAGTATTGAGCCCAATCTATTAGAAATACTGAAATGATGCAGAAAATCTGACATATTAGCTAGTTCACCAATAGATAATAGTATCCAAATAACTGATAAAATTAGCCTGAAGCCTAAGTGGATATTGGAAGCGAAGACCCATGTCCAGTAATAAGACAGTTATAGGATGTGTCCTCGTTGTTTAGTTAACCCTTGTATCACATTCGGGAATTGTGAGAACTTGCTAATCTTGTATCACTCTAAAATTGACAGATTTTTTAAGACATTTTGTTGAGTACAGTTTTTAAGTTAAGTAGATTTCTGTCCTTGTTCTGTCACTGTTTGATAATACAGTGTATACTTGAAGTCCGCTGTTAGATGAAAATCTTATTAATATGTAACTTTGATATTCAACTTAATAAGATGTTACAAAAGACGTTTTAATTTTAAATGAAGGCGGTTCATGCTTACTTCGTATATTAACATATGATTTAAAAAATAGGCCAAAACCAACAATATTTCAATTTGAACGGCAAAACTCGTTAAAATTTTCTCCATGCAAACTTCAAGTTCTCAATATTTATATTTTCAGTAACTTACAACTATATTTCTCGCGTCATCACACTTTGCGTATAAAACAAGTTCACAACGGACGTTTTCATCAAGTCGGAGTGACGTAGTGGCATTCTCATTTCCTTTCACATGACAATCTATGTTAGCCTAGTTGTTTTATGCCTTTACGCTCGATGCACAGAGATGTGTAGGAACTAAATGTCCCGTGCAGTGCGTTTTGATAATTATCGAAACTCGCTTTCTATTTCCGAACGCTCGACACGTGGAAATTGCAACTCCAGCCCGGCCACAACGTAGTCATTTTGTGTTTGTTTTGTTTGACATTCGGTTATTGTAATTCAATGGGATGTAAGCTTTGAGTTGCAATTTATTGTTTATCGAATTTGAACCGTCCATTTCAATTCACGTATCGGTTGCTTATTTCGTTATAAAGCTAGTTGTGAATTTGCCGTAGAAACTAAAAATTATTACTCCGAATGATTTTGTAGAATTATACATTCCAAATTATATTAATGATAAAATGCAAGTGAGGCGTAGAATTTCCATTTCTCGATGGAAGTGAATTTTCACAATGTCTGCTCGCTGGCAGATATTCAATGTTTAATATTCATGTCTAGCGAGGAACTTTGCTTCCTTGGCCAGAAATTAGATATTCGTTTCTCAGCAGGAACTACGACATTAGCCTCGGAATATTAAAACTTGCTTTCGACGTACTCTCGCTACATTTAATCTTTACTTGTAGTACCAAGGTTAGTTAGATAATAATCATTTCATCCACATCACTCACGAATAGATTATGCTAAATAACTTGTTAAAAGATTTCTTTTTTAATATTTTTGTTATTGGACTTCTCATAAACATACATAATTAAATATATCCAATGTTTATAGCTATCGCCTCCAAAGGTATGTAGACCTAACATAAAAGGCGATTGTTAGCTCTTAGTTAAAAAAATGGCAATGAAGTAACATATTATAATCGCAATAAAATATAAATATAACGTAAAGTTTTTATGAACAGATAAGCCACTTGATAAAAAGGGGTCGACAATAGACTTCAGCAATCAAAAACCAACTGCTAAGAAAGAAGAGAGATGATAAAATAATGTTATGGCTTTCAAGCTCCGGCCCGCAATACGATGAGCTTTTTGTGTAGCTGACTGAAGATAGCGTTTGGTAGCTTATAAAGCAGGCTTTAAGGAAAGATGATAGCAGTAATGTGATATTATTAACATGATGACAATAACGATAATATAATCATGCAGCACCAAACAAGGAGAATCAGCTTCTATCACTCGCAACACCCTTGTACACAGGCGTGAGATATGGGTCAGTATTCAAGGTCGCTGTAATACGACCAGAATTTTTTCCATAAATTTAAACTATTTGCAAAGGTTTCTACGGGTTTTTATCTTAATTATTAATGGAGATGATGTTTAGAATAATGATGATATTTAACGATGTTGTAAATGATGACGAAACTTTGATATGAAAATATTGTTCAAATCAATACTTGTGTTGTCGGTTTCCAAAGCTATTGGAGACAAGAATGTAAAACAATTTCATGAAATTATATTGAAATACCAAAAGTTTATGAAATGTAATAATTTAAAGTACTTTTTATTGGTACATATTTTATTATTCTCTTCGTATTGAATCAAAATTCTGGATAGAATGTAGAGAGTGGAATAAAGTTTAATATTTAAAGATTTCGTAGTCGACACGATTTCTCCGTTTAAAATAAAGTTCGCGTTGGTGATGTTGATAACGATACTTTAAGAGGAGAGTAAGGGTTTGCACGTAGTTAGTGGATACTCCATTCTGGGCTTTATCTTCACTGACCGTCAGGTGAGTGTATTGTCAAGCGTGAACTTATTTAACTCAAAAATTAACTTATCTCAATAATGTTCTAAATATACAAGTTTAAATATTTAGATCTTTGGGTATTTCTTATTCAATTAGATATAAATGATTTTTTTCTCATAGATAGTGTATATATACCATCTAGTGGATTTATTTTTGCAAGTAAAGGAGTATAATGTAATATGGAAGTATTTTTATGAATTAAAAAGTTTTTACGTTTGTATTTGATACTTGGAATTTGATGCACCATTTTTTTTTTTTTATAACTTCTTGATTGAATGACACTTCTGTTCTCTTTGTATTTAATTATAAAGTTTACGCAGACGAGTTCGCACATAGAAGTTAGTAACTAATGATTATTGCGTTTATGAAGTGGTAATGGGCTGGCCGTATAATAAGAACGACCGATAAATGTTAGGGAAGAAAGATCTATGAATGACGCCCACGTGTCGGAAAAAAGGAGTGTAGGTCGTCCCTCAACTCGATGGACTGACGATTTGAAAAAGACAGCGGGCATTCTCTGGATTCCGAGGGCTCAGGACCGGTCTGAGTGGCGTAAATCCACCAGGGAGTCCTATATCCAGCAGTGTTTAATCAAAGCTTGATTGATAGATGTATGGATCGTCCTTGTTCCGCATAAGTGCAACTAAGATAAAAAAATGTATACCCCCTGTCACACAGTGATAACGAAGCATTATACGTCCAAACTCACTAACATTACCTTTTTATTACAGAGGGATTTAACGCGCAAAATAATGTATCTTACCAAAAAATGCGTTCTTTTACGGTAAAGAATAGGCTATGTCACTCTTCGGCCTACCAACGATCACTGCACCAAAATCATACCATAACGATGTTTCGTTTCACCGTGAAAGAAGGACAAATAAGACATTTTCCATATACCATCTTAGTATAGACAAGTAAAATCGATAATAGAATCAACACGTGGCAAGCGAGCTCCATTACATGTAAAATAAGATTGATTGCTTCCAATAACAAGTTTCGCGTCACAACTAAAGCGTCCTTGCCAACTCATTGCATTGTCATCAATTCTGGATCTTCTGTTCGTTAATCGCAATACGGATGGTTGAGTTTCATCATCTTTAGCTTAAATCTGTAGCTTTAATACAGATTTATATTAAACTCATAAATCGTCTTTGCTTTCACTTCGTCAACTACTATAATCTTTGTTTGGGAAGGCTTACAATACTGTTCTCAATCAAATGCGCGCATAATTTTTAGTAAAGGGGACTTATGGGTTAATTTATCAATATTATCTATACATATAAATAAAATTGGAGTACCTATTTGTAATATTGAAATAACTGTAATAATTTACATACGGCACGTACACCAAAATAACATTATCACAATTTCTGTCTGTCTGTCTATTTGTTCTGGCTAATCTCTGAATTGGCTGGACCAATTTGGACGGGATGCATTCAGACTATTATTACAAAACAACTCATCGTGTTCCGGTTGGAAGCTAGAAAACTTTCTTCCTTTCTCTGTTCTTTGTTGCCTGGTTACACATCTGATGTGTCTTTGATGTTGCTGAGACACGTGGGCGGCGGTAGCTACTTACGTAAATTGCATTAGGTTCACTGTTCAATCAAACTAGGCCCGCATTATGGGACATTATTGAAACAAGAAGTTCAGTGTTGCAAACTACCAATTTGGGCATGTAGGTATACTTAATTTATTGACTAAACAAAAATATTTATAATTAAAACTGATCCATAAAATATTTCTTTGTCATGTAACATAATAAATTCCTCATTTCTTATCTTATATGGTAAAGAAGTATTTTTCCAAATGTTTAAATTGTACATAAATGTTATAACCCTAAGAAGCTTAGTCGGGTTCGAAAGGGGCTGACTCACGCTTAAATCTTTCAGCCGAGCTGTTGTCTATGTGGTAGTCAGTTTGGTCCCATCTCTCGCGAAAGGCACAATTCATTAACATTAACTAAATACTTTTTTTTTAAATCATTCAATACAATATTTCGGTGAATGTTGTTATAAAAAAAATGTGATGCAAAAGAGGAACAGACAGGCATAGAGGAAAATACGAATCCCTGATGTGAAGGTCTGGTCTAAGAAGGAATAAATCCCTCCATTACTTCGTCATCCACTATAATAACTAAAATAACTATCAACAGTAGTTAATCTTACTCATTTTCTAAATTTCTTCGTTTAAAAGACACATTTGCAGATTCATCGTGACAATTATCGCACATAATGCGATTTGTGCCTTTAAGATGGCTGACGACCGACTTAAGTTAATTGCTCTTTGTCTCTTAATTCTTTTCAGAGCTGTGAGAAAGTGGACATTAGATCCATTAATTAGAAGTTGACATTTGTTATATAAGTTTGTGTAAAAAATAATAATGAGCTTGAGTAATTAGAAAAAAGAAAACATATATATCTAACGATAATTATCGTGACATATTATATCCTAAAGAATACAGCGGGTATTTGCTGGATTCAGACGGGACGGGACCGGTTTGAGTGCCGCAAATTAGGAGAGGCCTATGTCCAGCAGTTGACCTTTAAAGGGTGATAGATAGATATTATATTCTCGGTACAAATAAACTGGCTAATTTAAAAGAAATTATCGAACTTCATACAGCTGTGCCATAGGACTCTGAAGGAAATATGCTTTCAGAGATATAATTTAAGTTTTAATACTACAAGTGAGTAATTTTATTATAGTAATTTTTCCAAATGGAGAGTTGCTGTAGTCGATAGAAGTCTTTACAGTTTCACGCGATCAGAGGGCCCAAGCATGGAGAAACTCAGTCGAAACGATTTCTTTTAGAAGAAAGAAGATTAACACACTTACTTGGAGAAGTAATGAATTGCGATGTTCTTAGGGCACCCTGATATGTGTTTGGGCCTGGGCTTAATTAATCGCTTGGGATGAGACGGTCGTTTACGTGAAGATGCCGTGTAGCTGTATAGAAAATGAAAACAATTACCTTGATAATATTCATAATGACGCTCAAGCCATTAGTATTACTTTGAGAAGTGATAACCTTTATGTACTTGTCACGTCTACGTTATCGTTCATGTTGACGACTACGCCTAAATGCGTCTTAAGTAACGCGTTAAAGCTTAGCAATATTTATAAAGCACTATACACAATATATTTATGTAGCCTATTCTGAACTATATACTACAACTACAACTAATACATGTAAATACAACAGTTAGAGATTGTGTCCATTAGCGCACTAAATAGTTAGCTACATTTGTTTCAAGGCATCATAAACGTGATAAATAATTCGTTAGAACGCAGATGTGGACGAAGCGTAGAAGAAAAGTAATGCCGATGATATAAGCATACAAATCTATGACAAAGATTAAAACCCAATAACAGCTTATATTATTCTTATAAATCATGAGCTAAACTGAATTCCAGACGTGTCTTATTATAGTCCTTTGTTGTACTTAAAAAGACCACAATTAACTGATAAAATATTTTCAAGTTCGAAGTGTGTTCTGTTCTAAAATTAACTTATATTTTTATTTAAATAGCTGACATACGACTAAATTATGCCAACAGTTGATAAGTGATTATCGTTGTTTATAAATATTGCTGAGATTAAAAGCATCATTAATGCGTTGCCTATACCTACCCATTTAAAATTATTGCTTTTGGACGGACTAACGAACGGAAGGATAATATATGACGAAACTATAAGGATTTCGTTTGAACTATCGTAATATCCCAAAAATACTTTTATTTACATAAATTTATTTGTTAGAGACTTTTAATCTGGTGTTTCCTATACAACCAGTAGACATTAAGTAAAGAACAATATCACACTATGTACAATTTCCATGAATTATTTATCTATGGTAATAAAGTTTTAAAATTTACTTATTTCCATATTGATAATTATAACAGACTTCAAATTTGGTATTTAAGTAGACCAGCAATGTAAACTAATTTGAAATACCTGTAGGATAGCAATGAAATCGCATTTGTGTTTGTACTTTAAACGAGTTTTCGATTTTAACATAAACCAGTGGGTAATTAGAATCTGTAATATCAATAACTATTTCCAGGATATTTTAAAACCCTGCGGGATATGAAGTAAAGAGGATTTATATTTTGTTTTTATTTCCGTGTTGAAATTGCAGGAAATTTTCAAATCCACGTAGCCCCGGGCAGTTACTAGAAAAACATACATGTATTGTAATAACACTGTTACTACACTGTACCGAAAATTTTGATACCATAAGTAATTGGTAGATAAAATTGGGGATGCGCGAAATATATACTCGGTTGAACAACGAATTTTTCAAACGTGAGCAAGTATGACGATATACGAGTAATTTCAAGTACATTTAAATCTCCTTCTTTTTTCTTCTCTTTTCTATAGTCGACAACGCATCGGCGTTGGCTTTAATGTTGCTAATGATTAAGTCAGTAAGATAAGTCAACTCATTTGTCAGCCATTAACATAAAATAACTTACAAACGTAATATTAAATTATTATTAGTCCACTTTGCAATAAACCGCGAATAAATTGTATGATGGTATATACTTTAAAACATGCGTGGTGCCTTTCTCTATAAAGAAACACATGCACTATAATAAAACATATACCAACATTCATACCAGTGCCGGAATGGATTTCCGCACCGTAAAGCCTGATGTTATTAACAATATAAACGGTAGCACTTAAAGAACCATTATGTGGTAAATAAAAGTTTGCCGAATGGCGAATTCGTTATTATAAGCAGGGTGTTGAAAAGCAAATAAGCCGCAAAATCTCTTTTATGCTTCAATTATTTTTAATGACCCTCGCGATAATTTGCTGGCGCCAATGAATCAACTCTGCCATTTTAATTTGTTTGAAGTTAGTATTCATTATTCATATTTTTCTTTCGTCTATTATTCCAATTGATATTTGATATATTATGCTATTCAAATATTTATAAACATCAGAATGTCTATTAGTAATTGTGAATTTTAATAAATTGAGATAAGGTATATGACCTTTGCTTTCATGCAATTGGCCTATAAATGTATATTGAATAAATCGAATTGTTATTTAAGGGCAATAATTTTTGTTCATGTTATTTAAGTATTTTGTTATGCAGTAGCAGGTTTTGGTATGCAGGCAGTATTCACAACTATCTTATATATAGAAATGCCTAAATTTCTTTTCTCCAGTTTTTGAATCCAAATAGACACGTAACATACGGCGAAGACAATTTTATTATCTCCAGCGCTGTTACTTTATGCGCTATAAAACGTCATTTATAGAAGTTATATGAGGAATTGATGCGATTACTTGCAGGACTGGAGATGCCTAGCGAGTACTCAGACATATGGAGATGAATAATATTTCTTGGAAAAGAAGGTCACCTATACAATACACGTGTTATCGTATATTAAGATGAACAAGTAATACTGTGAAACAAAGTGGAGTTGTTTCTTATTTTTTTTAAAAACATCGAAATGAAATTATGGTTTAAAAGTTTTCAACTTAAAAGTATGATAGGGATAGGGAAAGCCCAAATTTATTAAGTATTTCATACTTTTCATTTTGTTATTGATTTGATTTTCTTAAATTACTATTATATTTATATTAGAATTATAGTACATTTTTTGTATGTCTTGCATTTGATACCAGACGCGTAGCGCTTATCAGTAAGCATGTTTTTAAGACTTTAGTCCATAATAAAACTGCTGAACCTATTTTGATGAGGTCTTTATTGTTGAGATTATTTAATAAATTATATGTTAAAAAAAGAAAAGTTATAATCCAAGTACTACTATTATCTATATTAATTACCTACTGATTAATATTACATGTAAATGATAAAAACACTTATCTTTAAGCGCAACTAATAAGGTATAAAAACGTTTCAATAGAAATATGCTTAATTAATGTATTAAAAATCTTTGCAAGCCATTTCCAGAAAAATATTCCCATTTGGTAGGTCTTAGAGTTAAATTTAAGGTTCGAAAAGGCAGAGCATTATGAATTTGGCGTCGTTCGCCTTTATGTCTCAATACGCAATATTTCAACAGAAAAGGCATCCTTTCATCTATAATTAAATAATTAATCATAGGCTAAACAGTAAATTACTTTTTGTTAAAAGTACAATATTATTTGGATATTTTTCTACGAGAGTAAGACAGAAAAAACTTGAAAGATAAAAATACAGAAAAATTTTGTAAAAAATGTTTAATTTAAATGGTAATAGTAAACTAAAACAAAAGACTTAAACATGAGATTATGTGTGACATTTTCCTTCCTTATGTACCAACGCGAGTAATATTTGTAATATGCATACCTCAACTGTTTCCTTATGTTATATTTGAAGGACATTTGTATATTTTTTATAATGCATTTAGTAAAGTGATAACAATTTTATTCCGGAACTTTTCTGACTTATAAAGTAGGTATGAAAACCGAAATTTCGCCTCCACCTCACGTTTTGAATTTACCATTCTCGATTTTCTTTGTTCAATTCTATTACCAGAACCTCTCATAGATTTACTTAAAACTTAATGTACCCTTACAATCCGCTTTTTGCAGAGAAATTATTTCTTTTATTGTGGATATCAAAGTACTGATAAATCATATTGTCCAGCTGGTGCCAACTGACGAGTACTGTACTATCTTTGAGTGTAACTATGCTTTGAATAGAAATGTAGTAATATATGTTATCTATCTTAGATATCTTTTTTCGTTTTTAGGATTATTAACCCATAAAGAAGCAATGTGTAATAAAAGTATTTGAGTCAATATTATTAAGTCACATTAATGAATGTAAAAGGATAAACTCTGACTCAGTAATCAATTCATAAGTTTGATATATGTCCAAACTTTAGATAAGAAGCCGAATTTTCTGGTGTAGACAAGCTATTAAATAACACGACAAGTATTAGCCCTAGTAGTTATTAACTAGTATGTAGGTAAAGTGATAACTGAATCCATTTAGTTCCTTAATATATTTTTATTACTCTATATGCATTCTAGTAATACAAAATATGTATTTAGATAACACTAAATAAAATATCTATAAAAATGTTATTGGAACAGTTTTAAAATGGAATTTATAATGAGCTAGCTGTGAACATATTCCAAAAATTATTAATAATATTATATTATTTTCAGTCATGTTATTGATTTTGTTCATTTAAAAAAAATGTGACAATGGGTCCATCTGGCGAAAATTTGTCCTATCAATTCAGAAACGTTCCTGGGCTCATGTACAACAACTGTTCTAAAGGTCAACACAACATCAAATGCATTGTTTACGATTGTATAAAGGACATGCAGACAAACATTTATATATATAGATATAAATAAAATAAAAAAAATTGATTCAAACTAATCGAGAAACCGTTAAAAGTAACAAAATGCTGTGTTTATCTTTCTTTAGTTATATTTCATTCTATCTATTTTTTCTCATCCACAAATCAAGGAGATTGTGTAGGTTTCAGCCGCACTATTGCGTTTTCGGAGGCGTATATTACATTTCCATTATTTTCTATCGCTACTCCGTAAATATCTGGCATCGTTGCGATTTCATCTATTTCATCCTCTTTATTGATAAAATAAATTCCGTTCGGTGTGGAGAAATAAACATTACCGTTTTTATCTGCTGTCATAGAATTTGCATTATAATCACCCAATAGTTTAATTTCATTCTTTGATTTCTCCAGCTTAAATAATCCAGAGGAATTCGTGAAATAGAAATCTAGATCATTATTCACTGCGATCAGCATGGCTCTTGTATCAGCAAGCTCTGGTACTCTTTCTGATTTACCGTTCTTGAATACATATACTTGTTCCTTAGGATACGTGGAATAGTAAACATCATCCTTAAAGAACATTTGCCATACGCTGTCTTTAGTTTCATTTATATGTTTTGCTGTTTTAGTTTTGTAATCAAATTTATACAGTCCGTCTACTCCACCTAAATACACAATATTATTTTTGTTATCAACAGTATTAGCAAAACCTCTAGTGATTCCAGGTATCGTGTTATGTTCATTGGTTTTAAGATTTAGATAAGCAGATGAAAACACTTCGGCATTATTGATGTGGTAACTGAAGAATAATGTGCTTGTAGCGTAGTCAATTGCCAGTTGATAAGGATTTTCTATTTCGTTCACTAATACCTCTTTTTCATGGTGAATGTTATGCATTATAACATCATTACTCTTTGGGTTTATAAGACATGCTTGAGAAGTAAGTATTGTAAATGCAGTAAAAACAATCACAAGCTTCATCTGAAAATAAAAATTTATTTAAATATACATAAAATAAGATTTCTTTGGAAATAACATGATATTTTAGATATTTTTTAAATAAATTAAAAAGAAAACAATATCACACAACACCAATCTTAAAATACAATCACCTATATAATTTGTGTTAAGAATTATGTATTACCAATTTCCTAGTTCTAATCTATTTAGCTTCGTATTAGTATTAAAATGGTCAAATAGAGATAAGATCTTAATAAAATAAGGACCAAAATAATTTTCAAAATTAATACCATTCGATATAAATTCAAACACGATTAGAATAATACTCAAATTAAAAAAATACTAAAGCTTTATAATTTCTATTTTAATATTATTTTAATAACAGATGACTTTAATGTCTTACCTTCGTTATATTTATGGTCTGACTGCAGCGTTCTGTAGTTTTGTACTAATAAAAATGTACAAGAGAATCAGTATATAAAGTGTATTATGAGTAAGAGTGTAGCAAGAGTCATGTGTTATCTATGAGTGGTAACCACTGCATATTTCCCGCGTTTACTTAGAACTGCGTGTAGTCGTTACATTTAATACTGATTCAGAAAAGGTAAAGTACTAAGTAAATGTCCTTTTAATTGATTTTGTACAATTTATTTAAAACAAACGGTATTATTTCAATATTTCAGCACTAATGATAATAACGAAGTAAAAGCTACGAAACTATAGTTTTATTTAACTAAATTAAATTTGTAAAACAAAAGTACTACGTTTCGAATAATTTTATCCAACAAAGTTATATTCGAACTTTAGTGAGATGAGGGAGATCTTGAAGCAGTTAATGTATACCAAGATACTAGGCGCAGAATCAAACTTAGCTGAACAGCCTGCGAAAAACTGCGACGTATCTTCTCATCCGAAATTCCTCAGTGGCTGGAATCAAATGTGTTTGAGTTACCAGTGTTGACTTATGGATCCGAGACGTGTTCTTTTACTGTTGCCCTCATTTGAATTCTTAAAGTATCACAGTGCTCCATGGCTTTATATACCTAAACATCGAGTTAAGTTGTTAGATGAACTAAAATTACCTACAATGGGCGGGTTATATGGCTTGTAGGATTGGTCACGGATGAGATTAATATGTACTCGAATGGTGGCCGTGGCACCTTATCTAGTGACTATATTGAATTTTAAAGACAACAGGGCGTAGAAACGGTCGCTGTGACGTCCGTCTTAAGGGATTCCCCTAAGGGGATCTCCTTGAATCCAGTGTAATTCAAAAACCTTGTAGTATATAATCAACAAAATATAGTCAGGGAAACCCCATTGCATCATTTATTATCAAACAACACAAAACCGGTATTGAATTGAAACCTTGTATATAATATACATATTTGGCTTTTGTCACGCCTAATTACAACGTTGTTCAATAGCATGATTAATTCTAGTGTTATTTGTAGTTGTATTCTCTATGATAGTTTATTATTAGGTGGTAGCATCAACATAGATGTTAGGACCATTGTAT
The DNA here is from genome assembly GCA_018251375.1 of Calpodes ethlius. Taxonomy (NCBI): domain Eukaryota; kingdom Metazoa; phylum Arthropoda; class Insecta; order Lepidoptera; family Hesperiidae; genus Calpodes; species Calpodes ethlius. The sequence continues at coordinate 21,597 of DWPA01000765.1, forward strand.
TGTATAATCGCCTTATCTATTTCTGCCGCGTAATAATTGCTTTATTTAACTGTGTTTCGATCTGAACGGTTCCCAGATTGCCTGGGTTGGAGTTGGCTACACTTATGCAAGAAGCGACCATCTGTCCTCAGGGATAGCAACATATCTGTGACTAACTTCGAGTGAGACTTACTTACTTGCTAACCGACACAATTACTTATACTTAGTAACAGGACCAACTCCGCAGTCATATTAACGAATAAAAACAATAGGACTTAGCCTAGTGTTTCGAACTTTGGTCTCCCGAACGGGGGCCCGATTCGGAATCCTGCACGTACTTCTAATTTTCAAAAAGTTAAATGCGTATTTCAAGTTAATTATCACTTCGGTTAAGGAAAACATCATGTGGAAATCTGTACACCT
>DWPA01000766.1:0-21998 GCA_018251375.1 Calpodes ethlius
AGAACCCAATATCACATATATATTAATCACATATATTAATCACAGGTTGTTACAAAGTATTGTGTTAACTTAATGACAATAGATATCTGCAAAATAATCCCTAATACTATTAACTTTTAATGGAACGACACATCCGCAGCGTAATTAAAAAAAAATAAACGTTGTTGATGGATTTCTGACACATGGATTTTTTTATAAAATCTTTTTTTTATTTAGTATGTTTGTTTGAGTCAAATATTGCAAACTGAATTAGAACTACTTCCTCTTATAATACGAAGTTGAAATTTGACATATTACTTTAGTTCCGAAGGCAATGCATCTTTGTGACATGCACCTGATACAGTAGTATCCTGAGAGTATCTCAGGGATGACTCCAAACCAGAGAATTCTTCAATAGTGAACAGTACAACACATTTTTTTGCAGTACAAATGCGTGTTTTTAGTTTTTAAACTATTAATTTATTTAAAGTCCACATGCTATATCAGAGAGACTACTATGTAAATAGAGAGAGTCGGTATTTGAATAGCTTAATAACATACAACTGGCGGTAGCATTTCAGCAAATTCTGGTTTTAGCCACTAAAATGGAACGGAGTTAGCTACACTGCGGTTCTGAATTTGGTTGCAATCAATTAACGAATCCCTTTTGAATTAATCTATTGCAACCATACAAACGAATCCTTTTTGAATTAATTACTTTTATAAGTATTTCAATTAATAATAATAGTATTGACGTACTATTGACGTCATAAATTACCATAAAACACTAGGTTCTTAACTAAAAGTTATATACCCGTACTAATGTTATCTTGAAACAGTTCTTAACGAAAGTTATTAGTGGCAGCTCGTTGCTACCATAAAATATAATTAATTTCATAATAGTTTAAAGTTTTAGGTATTTCCTGTATTCATTAACGAATCTCAAACTATTCAAAATTCGTAGAATATTTTTAGATCTATACGAATAGTTTATATACATAGATGTTTTAGAAATAGATAGTAATAGATAGAAGCACATAGTATTAGATAGTAGATATACGTGATTGTGTAAAAAGAAGCACATATTCTCGCAATATAATTTAGAATGTCGTATGGTACAACAAAAATAAACCATCACCAACACCCATGGAAACAAACATTTACTTATCACGTAAATATTTGCCTCGGTTGGGAATGAACCCGAGAACCTAACAGCAGGCAGGCTCACTATAATCTAGGGCATCAGATATATAATATGAGGGAAGTTTAAGCAATGTTACTAAATGCCATAAGCGTTATTTTGATTATATGTCTTTACATATAATCTATACATATAAATAACATTGAAGTGTCTGTTTGTAATATTGAAATAATCGGTTTTTTATTACACGCATATGAATATACATATCTGTCTGTCTGTTTGTTCTGGCTAATCTCTGAAAAGGCTGTATCGATTTTGATGGGACTTTTATTGGCAGGTAGCTGATGTAATAAGGAGTAACTTAGGTCACTAAAACAAAATAAAGTAAAACATTTTTTATTAAATTCCACGCGGATGAAGTCGCGGGCACAGCTTATAGTATCATATAAATCATAATATACCTATTAGTTGTACAACTATATGCTAGAGACCTGTCTCAAACATTCGACACTGGCCTTGGGCAGCCGTCCGTTCAAACCTCAAAGCCACAATAAAGTCAAATCGCACCACAGTTTAATAATTCACCGATGCATTAAATAAAACATGACATTGACGTTCAATAATACGTATTCAAATTCAAAGTCAAAATCATTGAATTATGGAGGTATTTTCATTAATTAAACTTTATGAACGTCATTTTCAGCGTCGAATACTGTTGAGTTTATTTATTTTATCATTGCAAACAAGAATCGACGAAAGAATGTCCTCAACGCATTTTTCAATTGATACACAATTAAATGGAATCATTTCCTAAACTATGTGGGACTGAATGCAGTACAATTATTACAAGACGTTCTTATCATTTATTTCATTGAAGCTACACAGATTTACCGCTGTTTACGAATGTATCAGTTGTTATTGGTTCTTGAATAAATCTTTGAATAGATCATTTGAATTTATTGAGTAACATTTATCTACAAGCTATCCATTTAGATAAAGTTTCAATATTTTATTCGGCTCAACATGACGTGTTGACTTGGGTAATTTAATATAAAAACGTAAAACGTACGTAAACGTACATCGAGCCCCATAAAAGATATCTGCACTTTACGTAGGCAATGAGAAAATAACCGTAGTACGATTATATCTTCCTGCAACACTATTATCTATATTGCTTTAACCACACGTGAACAATTTGCTATTGAACATTATTAATAATAAATGAGTTACAAACACACATAAATTGAGGTTAAATATTTTGAAAATACAAAGTTTGATAACACAAATCTCTATTGCATTTAATATGAAGAAATAGAAAATTCTATGAATACGTGACAACGTGAAAGACGCATAAATATACTAAAAATATAAATTATATTTCAACCTAAAGCTTACAAAATAATTGTCATAAATTTACTTCTTTAGTTTTTCCATCGAAATATCGGAGAAGTGAAACTAGTTCCATATTTGGTTCTTGATTGCAAATTGCTATTAAAAATATAAAGAAACTATAAAGGAACCACTATATTGCTTTTTTGCTCCAATAATGTTATCTTAAAAACACAATTTTACAGTAGAACATTTTTTAACTTACAAAAAATTCTTTTACTTAACTGTGTAAATTTAACCTTTATTGTAGATTATGTAAAAACTTAGCTATCTAAAATCATAAGAATGTTTTTATAGTACATTAAATTTATTACAAAAAATGGTCAATTAAAAAAAAAAAAACTAATATTACAATTTTATGTAATTTCAATGAGACAAACAACAATGCATTCATTCTCATGAACGTTTGATTGATATATTTATTTATATTTTATCTACTATATTCGACATCATTTATTTATTGATTAAACCAAACATAAATAACACTGATATACGGTATAAGTATTAATGGAAAAAAGCGAAATGTATTCATAATCGTGACTATAACAAGAGAGTAGAATGTTACATTGCTGTATTGCACTTATATAAGTATAGAATACAGAAATGTTATAGTATACGTGGAGTAGACATAAGTAATAATACAACTATTAATAGTTTACACTATAGAACTTACAGAAATAATCTTGTTAGGTAACAACCTGTGAGCGAAGGGCGTCCGCCAAGTTCGGGGCAATTCCCTTTACTTAGGGGACGAAGTTTCACGCTGCTCAGTGCAGTGGGAACATGATGGTATGGGGAACTTTCACGGGAAAACTATTTCATATTACACAATGCCTAATATCACACTAAATGTTAAGTAGAATTTATCGCTATTATTGTTGTCATTCAGAGTTTTTAGTCCTCGAATTGAAATTGTTTTAATTTCAAGAATACCAAGTCTGAAAACCGTTAGTTTAATATATTTTTAATACATTTAATCATCACATTATGTTTCGAATTTTGCTCCAACATAATATTGATTGTCACGTGACCATTATGACGTCATATGTTCCTTTGCATTAGTAAACAGTTTAACAACGATGAAGTATGATAGAAACACAAAAATATATTATATTTATCCGACCTCCTGTTTTAATAACTGTTAGAGATATACATGCCTTTAAATACAGTAAATATCCACATTTTGACCAAAATATTACCCCCTGTTTATTTTGCTGCCGGTATATTGGAAACCATTATTAGTCGACGATGGATCAATAGATCATAGATCATTGATCGATGTTTATTCGAACGATATAAAACTGAATTAAAAAAAAAAAACATATTTAAAAATAATACTTATTAATCTTCCAAATATAAATATAAAGAACACCGAAGTCGCAGCCACGCATAGGTATTCATCGACGCATTTCTTGAGAATAGACATAATTTTAAATCATTAAAAGGTAGGTATTTTAATATAAATAATTACATTACAATCTGTCGGTTATTACAAATGACATACATAAGTTTGCTCTGAAGTAACTAATGTAAACTTAATTAGTTGCAAGTTTTGTTGGAAGGCTTATGCGGGTACTTACTAAACTTTATCGACCCCTATTGTAAAACACTTGTAGGTAAGACTTGGCACATACTATAAGTCGGGCAAGCAATTTAATTTTCTAACTTTTTGTATATCTCTCTCCAATTACATTCGTTATTTACTTGTAGTATCATAAAAATAAATAACAAATTATTTTTTTACAACGAAAATATTATTTTTAAGCAATTATGAATTACATAAATTTTAATTATGATTTACGTAAAAAGGCAAATGAAGTAAGTCAGTCAAACCGGTTGTTAGAACATATTATTTCACTGCAGTAAAACTTTTCAATTGGCATAAAGTTGGGCGTACCGGGTGCCTGATCAAATTATTACCATGTTGCGGCTCCCGACTACTCCGTCAGAGTTATACCTCGTTACCATATTCAAACAGCTCTACGTATCTAAACGTAACATGCGAAAATCGTCCTTAAAACACAAAATTTTAAAGGTGACAACTGAATTTTGTTTAAAAACTGTTTGAACGACCAAACCTTTGTAAGCGTTCCGTGCCTTCACTCAGAGTTGACAAGAATGATTACAGGTTATGTGTGGGAATTTCTTAATAAGTCTTCATAACATTTACGTCAGCAATATGGACTTCTTCCTTTCTGTAATGTACACGTTGCTTGCAGCTCCTGTTGAATTTCAAGTTGTCAAAGCTTAGTTTAGGCTCGCGCGTATAATTTGGAACGTGGTGTGAATTTATTTCTACCGAAACTTGCTTATACAAACTCGGTGATGTGCGTTGAACTTATTAAAGACGGAAATAGAAATAGTTTATGTCGCATTTATTATGTCAAATAAAAGATAGAATTATATATTTACTGAATAAAACAGGACATTTTTATTCGCGAAAAGCCACAAAAGTGCAAACAGCATTTGATGGTAATTGTTCACCATTGCTCATGTGTTAAGTTCGCAAGAGCATTATTGTAAAACCATCACCGCACCGATGCACCGAGCTGGCTCTTTGGTATTGTTTTGAATTTAGTGCGGTGCATCGTACAAAGCCGCGCGTCTATCAGCAGTGGACACACGACTAGACGGAGTGTTCGTAGACGGTCGGAGAATACGTATATTACGGTGTTTTACTAAGTTTATTGGCAATTGAATGCAACTAAAACGAAATTTTCCGTTCATTCGACTGCAATTATAACAAAGTATACGAAATTTTAATTAAACAGTGAAAAACAGTCAAAATTCAAACAACAATAGTTGTCGAGCGGGACGAAACGTTACTATATTACTAAAATGACTATTGAAAAAAGGGGTTGGTGATAGAAAGATAAAAATTTAGGGTTATCTTAAAGCCACATTATAAAAAAATACTTTCTTTTTACTTAAAAAAAAAATGTTAAAGATGGACAACCCTTACTACTTTGGGGTATGAAAAAAATATAGTAACCGATTCTCAGAGCTACTGAATATGCAAATAAAATTTCATAAATGTCAGTCTAGTCGTTTCGGAGGACTAAGGTAACTAACATTGTGACACGAGAATTTTATATATAAAATAATATTTTTAAAACATTTCAAAACTCAATTAACAGTACAATTACTAAGATTATTGCCTTATAATTGTAAAAGCCCTCGACGGATTTTCTTGCGTTGCTTATTAAGTTCAGAGGGAGTTGAATACCTATGTCACCTTCAAGAAACAAATGGGTATGTTGGCAAGTTCTATGAAAACAAATACTCTGTTATTCATATATTCAACTCTGTGTAAGACCTAATCAACTTATATGAAAGTTTTTTACGTTAATTATCTATTGTCATAATATAAATTACTTAAGTTGGGAGTTTTTAAATTATTTTATCCTTTTTCAATTACATCTTAATAGTCGTGGGTTATTTTTAATTTTATAATTTTATTTTTGATTCAGTTACTAACTTGTTTCGATAATTTTGTAAAATCATTTAATCTGTGGTTTCGACAATATTCTGTTTACATTATTTCACAAATCCTCTTGATCATCTAATCAAAACTTATACTCAATTTCACAGGTGTTAAGATACCTACTTAGACACATTCCTCACTTGAGACTAAAGTTGTAGGTATCCGATTTGCGTAGATAATGCACTTATAATTAGTTTCACTATACGTCACAACCAACATAAAACAGTTGAATAGTTAGCTAATAATTAATCAGTACAATGTCACGTCTTGTTTGATAATTATGTTTGCTATAGTATAGACAGAATAGGTGTCTATAAAACTATTTTAACGGAGGGTCACCATTCACCTACATAAACACACTATCAACTAACTAACTTGAAATATTTCAATACACAATACCGTTTGAATCATTCAAATCGATTAATACGTTTTGGAATCATCGATGAAAAGCTTTATATAAGAAAAAGGACCCCGACGAATTAATCGTTCTCAATTGAGGACCTCCTTTTTAAACTTCGATTAAAAATATAAGTATATACATAAGAAAATCGTAATTATACACATTAATTACTTAAATTTTATTAAGTTTACGTCAGAGTGTAATCGCCAGGGTAATTGAATATGCTTGCACGTCATGTTTCCGTTAAAAAAACGATATATTTACCTACTCGATAAACGGGTGGCAATTCAATTATGTAAAAAATCGACATAATCACACAAATTAATAAGGTTTAGAGTTTTATATTTAAATAAAACCAACCAATTGTGTCGAGCCACGCGCGTGGGGTTCTTAGCGTATCAGAAAGTGTTTACGGCTTATCATACTACACAATTTATAGAGATAATAGAGTATTTCTACCAGCTCATGCCAGTCGAGTTAAGTTACTTTATTTCAAAAATCTAATGGAAGATTCAAAACTTCTGCTTTTGTGACAGCAGAAGCATGATAAATGAAGACAGAAAACGAAACGTAGTAAAATTTATAAAGTAAAAGTGCATTGAGGGCCGCAACCCCCTCGTGTCCGTGGCTGCCAGCCACTCCGCTTGACTGATGACCCGCCGAGAGAAATGCCACAACCGTGTACTGTGCTGAAAGCACAACTTAGTTTAAGCTTAAACTTCTCTCAAAGATAAGTCTGTTATGCTAACTTTCTATATTTGTATTCCACTGTGAGCTAAGTAAATTCAATTTCAAAATGATGTATTAATGTTATCCATTATATTATGGTACACCTATTATAGTACTACACAAATTATGGGTGACTGCGAGTGGCAAAAAAATCTTGACGATTCTGTGCTTTCGAGGGCACGTAAAGCTGCCCATCCCGCTTCAATAATGAAATAGCAGTTATTTCAATCAGTCTTCGGGGAACCTCAATATTACCTTTGATTCTTGAATTAGCCACTATCTCCTCTATCAATATAACTGGAGCAGCGTGGTGTAGGCTTCCTAATTTATGAGGATACCCGTGCCCTGGATTATAAATGATTAAGGTTAAGTCACTATATATTCCATGTGAATGTTGTACTGGCTAAACGTTTCATTACGAAGCTTTCACATTTAATCCGACATCGTTTTTGTTTGCTTCGACAAGCTCAATGGAAATGGAATCTAAAGTTTAGTTTCGAATAGGATTAGTGTAGTAAAAATAAATTAAAAACCTAATTAACCTCAAAACAAAGAAAAATCTAAAAAATAACAAAATATTTTTTCTTTTTTGACCTTTACAAGTTTATTAAAAGAACCTATTAACATTTTTAAGACGAACATTGCTAGACAATGAAATGTGATATTTAAACGGTGATAAAGAAAATGGGCTAAATATTTATTATGTATGGCAACATTTTCAATTTATCTATCTTTGAAGGATCCTTGAAATGGTTACATATTACATACTACTTACGCGTGGTTCTAAACGTGATTATTCTAAGTTACCATTGATGTTCACAGTCGACAGTGACCACTTACCATCAGGGCACACATCTACAAGTATGTATAGTATTCAAATAAAAGGTATTTGCAAGGGATTAATTAATTATTTGCCTGTTTGTTATACTCCATTTGCTCTTAAATAAGAAAAAGTTAAGATTTGATCGGAAGAAGAGGTTACAGAGGGATCAAAGAATAATACTGGTAGGTGTATCGCAGGTGTTAAAACGATTATGTTTAGTGATAAAAAAATTAACAAGGTGATATTAAAATTATTAAAAATATAAATATAATTTATTAACATAGGTATCACTGATACACTTATGCACCTCATTGTACCATTGTATCATCGTCTAGAAAAGGTGTCTTATCGTAGAGAAGAAGAAACATAACAAACTCCTCATGACATCTTTGAAATCCATGGCACCAAGTTGCGCTTTATTATAATCTTTAAATGAAACTACAGATAAATCACGATTTGATCTTGGGATTTTATTGTAAAAAAAGTTTTCACCAAATTCCATAAAAGTTCTCTCTTTACTAAAACCGTACGAAGGCCTAACTAATCGAATTTTTCATCGAGTTACCAATTATGAACATCGTTGTAATGTTTGTATGCACTTATATCACTTCGTATTACTGTAATACTACAGATATACTGAGAAGCCACTGTTACTATACCTTATTCTTTGAATTTTTGTTTCCCTTAATACACATCTTAAAGCGACTTAAATGAAATAACCAGTAACAAATGCAACGAGATGATGACGCATTTGCAGCACGATACTACACCTGGAATAACCAACAATAATTCACGTATAACAATAATGCGCATGCCGCATACCACAACCGACGTGAGCAATCCGCCAATCATTAGCGCTTCGTGAATAATCGCCAATCGCTTGCATCACGGCAATATCCGCTAATCGCTGGTGACATAGCTTATTCTATAAGTGAACCATGATAGTTACAAGGAGTAATGTTCTTCAAACATATTATAGCTGTAAGTAAATGTCCATGGAACACTTCTCATGAGTTTCGGCCGAACACAGAACTTATCTAGTTAACACACGCTCCACGCTCCACGCTCCACTATGTGGATCCACAAATAGTTGAAGATGTGCAATGCTAATGTAAATTAAATTCAACTATTAGAGTAATGCCGTTTTACTCTAGTCGTTCACTCAGCTCGGAGGCTGGCTAAAAAGTACCTTTCGGTGACAGTTCTGTTATCTCCAACTACCCCCTACACCAAAACAACATTGACACTTCTCAATATACTGCCATCTTTGCTACTGAATACACCCATGCGAAGCAGTGATAGCCTAGTGCTTCGAACGCTGGTTTCCCGAACGTGGGGGCGTGAGTTCGAATCCTGCACGCACCTCTATTTTTTAAACAAGTTACGTTTGTGCGTATTACAAGGAATCCTTAAACACCTGAGAGTTCTCCATAATGCTCTCAAAGGTGTGTGAAGTTTGCCAATCCGCACATGGTCAGCGAGGTAGACTATGCCCTTTACCTCTCACATTGTGAGAGGAAACCAGAACCCAGCAGTGGGACAGTTATGGGTTGTGATGATAGCACCCAAGCGATATATGGATATCATTTTGGCAAAGGTCAGACGGACAATTAATAAATAAATAATGCGAATTCAGACGGTTATCTTTGTGGAAAATATCAGCAATGCTTTTGGTGTTACGGAGGTCCATGAGCCACTTAGGTGTCTGTTAAAAAAAACAACTGTTTATAAATACTAACATTATAATTAACAGTTAAATGACTACTCTTCGATCGCTGAGTAATGTTATTTATATTTTATTAATGAAACAAAGCAATAATAATAATTACTAAACAGTTAAAAGAGAAATAAAGCATTACAGTTTTCACTAAAAATTAATACGCAATAAATTGCAGTACTAATAATTATGATTCAAAAATTTTATGAAACAAGTTAAAAATTAAAATAAACAGTAAATATGCATCCTGAAACTTAATTTAAAAGATAAAATGTTGTATAACGCTCTTCAGAAATTCGCAGCTAACCAAGAATCTGTAGACGAGTTGATTAAACACTGCGCCGCATATCGGCGCTGAAAATATATTTCCGCCATTTGTAACAAGCTTTTCGTTTAAGTTACTTGAATTGTACGGGATAAATGAAATTGTTACCGAAGTTGAATAAAAAATTACATTGAAGAGATTCACAGTTACAGTAAACATAATAAAACAAAAGCAAATCTGTGAATGAGTTTTAATTGTAATTTGTAAATGTTTCGTATACTTTAATGATTAGTTTTAAATGAATAGTTTTTTCATTTTTTATTATTTAAATTACATTTGATTTAACTATACTCTTCCAAATAGTACATGATCGTCACAACTCATAGTTGTCCCACTGCTGGGCTTCGTTCTCTCTCGCTATGTGACAGGAACAGAGGAGTATATTTATTTTACTAGTACATAGTGAAAAAAAAACAATTTAAAAGATAAATAACGTTTTATCGAGAATAAAAGTATTCTGTTCCTTCGACGACTACTTGTACCGAAATAAGAATACGCGATTTTCTCGTGAATATTTTTATCGTTTCACTTAAATTTGTACAATAATGTCTACTATCATTAATATACCATGTATTTTATTTTATTTATTTTTGCAGTCAGTTGCACAAAGCTATTCATTAAAGCGCCATTACAGAGAAGAGGCATTAACTCTAAAGAAACTTAAATTTAATAACGTTGTATTTGAATACTAGGCTATTATTGTGCAACCGAAAATGAAATATAAATTTTAATTTAACTAAGTAATGTTATGTTGAACGATTAATTAAAAAAACGTTCAATATTGTTTTGTGAAATTATATAATGAAGCAATTTCCTTTAAAGTAGTGTTAAGTATTTAAAGTTCGTTATCACAAGTGGCTGTATCTGAAACTATAATATTTTGAATTAATATTGTGGCTAGGTTTTGTTAAGCCGTGGTTATACCGTAGTTACCATGAGATTTTTGTATTCCGTAGCGGTCTATAGTAAAATGAGTATGGGATAGATACCCCACATTATATTTAATTCGTTATTTCAGATTCACTGGTGAATGATACATAACCACAATCATGATCACTGGTGAATTTTATAAAATTTATTCAGTATTGCGCATTCTATTAGCGACAGTTCGTTTAATATTATCGGTGAACCAATTTTAGTAAACGATCGCAAATATAATGAGACTTATTTCAATAAATTGTTATAACTATATTATAGCCAATTTTAGTTACAAATGAAACGTAACCAAATTTATTAAACGATTATTATGTTATCTAATTAACTCTGAAACAAACATTTACTTAATACATTGGTTTTGCTTGTGTTTTGATTATATGACTAAACTAATATTCTTACTATGAATTCTATTACTTCTGAGTTATGGTTCTATTTACGTTTTAATTAACTGTACCATATTAAAAGAATATGCTCTAAATGTTTTCCTATATTTACTTCCATATTTATAGTTTTTATAATAAAAGTATTTTCACAAATCCACAATTCAAAATCCATAACTAAAATAGGGACCTACATACAGTAGAATAATGATCACCTCAATTTTACACACTTTGCTAAATTCGCGTATATTTGGGATGATAAAAGCTGTTCCTTAGCGGAATACTCTGCGAGACACGTACGCGTCCTCTCCGGAACATTAGATATGATAATTGGGACATTTGCTTTGCGAATGGGACTGAGACGGGACACTTCGCGTAATAATAATGTGTGTAAAAGCCTAAACTCCACGACAGTGTTGTTGTGTGTAATTGGGAGCAAATTATTGTTATTTTTATTTAGCCTTTAAATGACCTCATAATAGGTTTTTAAAGCCTTCTTAATTAAATTACAAGTGGGTTCACGGGTTAGGTTACAATTAAGCACGAGGTGGAGTCTGAGACAAGGCAGAAAATACGCATGGTTTTTTATGTACATACAAACTATCATACCCTATTTCAACCACTTCGAGATTGAGATTTCTTCTTAGTGCTGTCCTATACCATATAAACAACCATTAACACATTACCTTTAACACACACACAAAATATGCTAGAAATGTTGTTTTCTACAATGTTTTATATTTATAGGTCCACTGGTTAAATACAACTTTGACTATAAGTCAGAAAAAGTTAGTGTTATGTTGTATATATGTATATGTTGTTTCATGTTAAACGGACACGTAGTTTTTAGTTAAATTCTTGAAAATATACAATTTATAAAAATAAATAACAATGTAACGTTCGTGAAGAAGGAAGGATTTTTCTAGTTTTCTCGACGGTTTCACCAAAGGGTTCGATATAGACGAGTGACAATAAAATTAGATAAGTGCAGGCCACTCGCTTCGGACCGCTGTGTCACCACAGTCTAAATATAATGTCACAGTATGCCATCAATCACGTCTTGTTTAGCATGAAGACGATCTTATGTACAGCCCATAGTCCACCACGCTGTTCAAGTGTGGATTGGTGGACTTCACACAACCTCGAAAACATTATAGTGAACTCTCAGGTGTGCAGGTTTCGTCACGATGTTTTCCTTCATCGAATCAAGTGATAATTAATTTGTAATACGCCCATAAATTTTGAAAATTGGAGGTGCGTGCAGGATTCGATATCACGCCCCCATGTTGGGGAAACCAACGTTCGAACCACTATGCTATCTGCTGCTGATCTGGTACTTAGAATAAAATAACATTTTATAAGCTTGTTCAGTTCTTGTACTGCTGTATTTTCCTTTATTATGTCCACTTACAGCCAGTTGTTGAAAAAAAATAATATTTAACAATTATTTAAATACTATTACTTCAACTAACTATTAAACATAACATAACAAACGTACAAGTTCTGTAAGTTATTAAACTACAGACACGATAGCACTAATGCCTCTATTCTGTAATGACGTTTTAATTAATAGTTTTGTACAATTGACTGTAAATATTTGAATCTGAAATAAACCAGTCGATTAGTCACCTTGAAAGTATAATAGATTATTGTCATACCCTTTTGTTTACACTACGCCGGTAGACTCGTCTGTCTTGCGGATGGAATCAATCGCAGTAAAACATGGTACAAAGAAACCAATTTATTTGCGGGTAAAATGTAACATTACATTGGATTTCAGATCCTACACCACCGAGATACGTGTCCTAGTTGTATTTGGTACAGTAAAACATTTTGTTAGATGTTTATATCAGTCTCTTTTGCTGTAATGATACGAACCGAGTGGACTTTGAACGAAAACTGGGATCGCAGTGATCAGAACGGATTACATACATCTCCCTGGGAATCACCGGGTTGAAAAATAGGTTAGGTACGTTGCGCGCTCGAAACGAAACGAAATAACATTTTTCATTCGATTTAATAGGATGAAACCAATATTTAATTCTGCATTCATTTGCAACGAATATGTTTGTTTTATAACGATTAATAGCATTTAATGAAATGTAATTTGTGTTTCTCATTTGAAATTTAATTGCAATTACTGAAATAATATCGCTTTATTATAGTGTTAATTAAGTTGTAATGCATTTTATTTGATTTCACAGTCGCCTGGCTTTTGTTTAGGAATCTTTGGATAATTTTTTGTAATTAGTGATTTAAATTATATGTATAATAATGGCAGATGTTATTTATTGTGCGTGCATTTTAGATCAAGGGAACTCGACTACTATGTATATATAAATATATATTTGAACATATGCAAAGTCTGTACTGTAATTTTTATTTGCATACATCGTTAAGTTTTGATACTTCATATAAGTATTACACATATCAATATTGTTAAGGAAAAATAACCTAAATATGAAATCTGCGAGATAAAAAACCGCGATAAATATATTTGGTATAACGAAAATTGTATACGAAGAAGACATTATTACACATGTCTTTTCAATACGTATAAAAATCAATCGAGGTTCAATACGAGTGTAGGAGAGTGTGAATCCCCATTAAAGTGTCTATGGGTTCGCCATTAAATAAACATCTCTGGCGGCTTCCCCGCTAGTTATTAGCGCAGCCACCCCCATCCACTTGAGGCCCGTTGATACGGCACGGAACGGATGCGAAGGCAAAATCAATTTCATTTTTCGACACGTGCATTAATGTTACGGTAAATGAAACCGCGAAGTAGCTCGCTAGGTACATAACAATAAATAAAATGGAGCGGCTGGTATATTTTTGTATGATATAATAGCTTCGGTTTTAACGTTTGCATGAATTTTAGTTCTGAAAATTGAGAAACAGCTGGTAGATTCTTTAGTTTATTTAAGGATTAGTATAAGAATCGACCAAATATATTGTTGGTATTCGGAAGATCAAGAACCGACCAGATTAGTATATTTTAGGGAAACCTATAACCCTTTAAAGGCTGTGGGATGGATGAATGTATATATTAATACATAAGATATAGTACATTCTAAACTAATATATTCTAAACTAATCAACGAGAACAGTAATTTGTAATAATAAGTTGTAGGTATAATGAGAATAAATTCAACTGGCATTTAAATAATACTCTAGGTCCAATAGTCTGGTGTCCATTGCACTGCTAAAGCTTAGTTAATAAGATTGGGCTTTAAAGCAGTTGGCCGTTAGCCTCAACACTTTAATAACCAAACCACTAGACAGCATTTGTTGGTGACGTATTCAAAATGACGATTGATTATATTATATTACGCAAAGATCATAGCAACAATGACCTTACTGAAAAACAACACGACGTTTTGGAAAAAACATGCTGTCGAGACATGTTTTAAGTGATTATTAGTCTACTTTGAAACAATCCGCGATAAAAATGTATGATGGTATATACTTTAATCCATGCTTGGTACCTCTCTCCTTACAAAGGAATACATGCACAGCAATAAATTCAAGTATATCCCAACATACATACCACCACCAACACGTGGTTCGCTACGAACCGGTACATCATCAGACATGTTTTATTCACAAATATTTTCATTCTCATATAAGCCACAGTACAATAACCGCGAAAGCAGTTAGAAATAATGGGTAAACTGTACAACAACCAAAATAAAATAATACGTTTAAAAATGTAATTGATCTGACATATTTAATCTTGGAACAGACCCTGTCTTGATAACGTAATTGCGATTATATACGACACCCTAATCAAATTAATGTGTCACATTTTGTTTCGTACTTTTTGATATATCTGACATTATTGTCCTGTGACACAAATGTTTCCATTCAAATAAGTCCCGTGGAAAAGAATTGCGATTTATTTATGGGGTTTGGAGAATAAACTCTGAAGAAGAATTAAAACAGATAGCTGTATTAAATAACGTATTTTAAACAACATCCTGTACTTTAAATGAGCAATTGTTTTGTACCATATGTATATATTTGCATGGAATTCGCTCCTTCGAAATTTTTCTAACAATTTTATCGAATTTTGTATATTGTACTGAGTAGAAGCGTTAATATTTAATCATCAAATACAAAATAAGCTATTCAATAATTTATTTAAGTCACAACTCGGTCGCTTCTTCATTGAATGATATCAAAACGACAAACTTTAACAATGGTTCTGTCAAATTACAGTTATAAAACGTTTTAAAATTATGAAATTTACTTGTGTGGCCTTTAAACTCCACACTACTTTATATTTGTTATACCTAATACTTACCTATAAGTACTTTAAAGTTAAACTTGAATTTATATTGTCATATTTATTATTCTCCTATTACAATCCGTGTTTATTTTCTTGAATATTTATAGTCATTCTTAAGTTCTGCCTTCTTTAGTGTCTTACAGAAAAGACAAAATGAAAACATAATCTTAAGATATTCATTATTATTTCTAAGTGTGTTCTTAGAAAAACGTTTAATTATCACTGCTTTGACTAAGGACTTTACTTTAGAAAAAGAAAAAGATATTCGTAAAATTAATAACAAAACCGTAAACACACATTCTACGATCTCCTATCATGACCACAGACATGACACTTAAATGGGTCCTAAAAGTTATCTGCAGCGACATAACGATATACCAACAAATATTTTCACAAGTCAGTAATCAATGTGAGGGTGCGATAATGGTATGATTCAATTATTTTCCATAAACAGGCTGAAGAATGATAAAGCACGATCGTAATATAATGCTGCTGGAGTCGATTTTAAAGTTATTGACTTTTTTGTATACTAATTTCTATTAAACATCCCAACTTTCGTATTTTGTCGCCCGTAATTCAATCGTGTTTCAATATCTCTTAGAACAGAATCGCGATTAATATTTACGTAATTTTGTCTTGTCGGCCGTAATTCAATCGTGTTTCAATGTCTTTTATGTCAGAATCGCGACTAGTATGTATGTAGTTCTTATTTTGTCGCCCGAAATTCAATTACTAGTATTAAGGTATATAGTTGTATAGTAAAAAATATAGTGTCCTGGATTCTACAATACGTATTTTATTATCATATACAAAAGAATGTATCAAGTAGTTAAAAATTGTATCTCTAAATGTTTAGCATTACAGCTGAATATTTTTTTTTCTTTGTACTTGTTGCTAAATAAATAAAAATTGTTATTTGTTGAAAAGAAATCATAATACATTATGCTAATGTATTAATTTTAATTTGCCACATTAATTGTTTTTATTTGTACAGTTATATTTAGAATCTATAATTAGTGTTACAAAAATAGAAAAGATAATTAAAATATTTTTAATTAAAATAGTATTGCATTTACTAACTCAATATGAATATAAATAAAATCCTTACGTTGCTAATTTAATATTAAGCCTACATCACAATTAATAACCATCTTTCCGTGAAGCGTGCCTAGCTAACTACCCTCTACTTGAAACAGCCACCAAATGAAACCGTCATGTTCCTATTCGACTTCTTCTAGCTTGAGATCTAGTTGAAAATGGTATCAAATGGATCGTTAACTCATTTATCAGTTACATAAAACCTGTAAGAAATAAACAATACCATATGAATAAACCTGCACATCCGAAAGTTTACCGTAATATTCTCTAAAAGGTGTGTGAAGTCTGTCAATCCGCACTTGGCCTGCGTGATGGACTATGGCCTCTCACAATGTGAGATTAGAACTGAGCCCAGCAGTGGGACTCTTATGGGTTGTGATGATGATGATAAATAGTTATACCAACATGATGTCATTGTTTTAGGCGCATCGTTATTTTGTTTGTATTGATGTTTTGCAGCATTATACAGGGTGTATTGTATTGATGTGATTTTCTTATTATCTACTCGTTTGATAACTAGCGAGGCTTAGTGTAAAACATACCGTAACGCTACCCAAAAGATAATTCTAGCATTCGTTTCCCAGACATACAGAGATTTGAATTACGAGATTAAACGTGTTCTCGGCCTAAATATGTTGCGCCTAAGTCTCAGAGAATCCTTGTATGAGGCTATAAGCGAGAAGCGTTGTTTATTTAAAACAAATTTGAAAATATCGGGATCGTTATTGTGTAACTGAAATCTGCTACGTTCTATTGTCATTTTATATATTTTACAAAATTCTTGCAGTTCATTGTACAGTGCCCAGAAATAATTTTAAATTATTCCATTTAATAATGTGATCAGAGAACTATGTTACAATATATAACACGCATGTTAATAACATAATAATAACATAAATAAATATGTTGAAAACGATGAAAAGATGTTTGGGGAAAAATACTTAATCTAATTATCGCCTTCTGATAAATAAAGTATCGATCCTTTTAATTATTATGATCATAATTCAAACGTCATAACATTTACGAATCCATAATTACTGTCGCTACTTGTCTAATTACAGTATGGCCCAAAATTTGGACCATCCAAATCTGTTATCACCGTCTGTTGAAATGTTATTGGTACTGAATGACGTATGTGTAAGGGAAAGGCCCTTATGCAGCCAAAACGTAGCAGCACTATAGTTTTCCTATAGGTCTAATGCTGAGAGGTCAATCTTAGAAAATGAAGGTATTAACTAACTAGCTAACTTATCTGACGATGATAATTAAGTAATTTATAAATTATTCAGTTATTAAAAGATAAAATGGACAAAGTTGAAAATTTATCATTTTAAATTATTTAAAAGTTTTAAGTTATAGATTAGGCGAGTTAATGACTCGTGAAGTTTTTAAATGTTTTAATAATTAATAATAAGCAATAGGGGATGAGCCTATTTGCTAAACAAAAATAGATGGTAAGTGGTCACGCCGCCCTTTCGGACAGACGCGTTGCCAGTGGTTGATTGCCTTATGAGAATACTTATACAAACGCCAAAGTAACATCGTTAGCGTGATTCAGAAACATGAACAGCGCCATCTAGTTTCAAAATAAGTAGTTTGCACATATTCGCCAAGAAACCGGTTACGATTACAAAATCGTTTCACTTGCATCGAATCGTACATTCTGTATCAGAAAACATTTGCATTTAGTTTATCTTAGCAACAGACTAATAAATTTTGTTGATAGAAGATAGTGAGTAAGTGTGACAATAAATTAAAACCTAGTTCATTCGAACAACTATGGTAAATTTTCAAACACGTGTACAACACTGTAGCTATAACCTAGCTTGAACCAATTAACGCGCTATACTCTTTTGGTACTTTAGTCATTGCAACGTCAGTAATTAATGTTTTAAGGCCAACCTATACCTGAGGAATCAAATTATCTATAACAAAACATGCACTTATCCGTTTCAGTAGCAATTTTACGATATTAATATTTAGATGCACCAAGTTGTTAATTAAATGGTTATTAAATAGTAAAGGCAGAACATTAACAAATCTGTAATTTAATAAAACATCATTGCAACATCACAAAAATACTTAAGGCGATTATTGTGCAACCAAAAATGCGAGTTAAAGGACAGTTTAATTGTAATAACTAGTTTATATGTTTAATAGTTCGTTAAATATCATCTAATGTTATTCTGTGCTATAATATAATAAAACATTAAGCTTTAAAATTATGTTTAAAATACATAACTTTTCATTTTTGTCGATATTGCGTCGTCGCACCCTTATTTGTATTGCTTATGGGTGGTAGGAATAACTTAAGGAATAATTTATCTGATATTAGTCTACCTTAACCATAAAACAACCGAATTAATTCAATTTGATATATCACGTAAAACAATAATTTAGTTGTCGTAATTGCTATCGAACGAAGGGAAATGAAAAATAACCGCGCGGCCGCAACAGTCTGCGGTCGGCGATTCATTAAATTTCGATAATCTGCTATTTTCACCTGTAAGCTCTTTTGCGTGAAGGATCATCAGATTGGATGCAACGATTTAAAAACCTTCTTTACACATGACATACAATATTTATTCTATATTCAAACCGTATTGCCGGCATACTAGGGTATCGTGAAATGTGACGTAAGCCGGCATGCTTAGTGATAGGGCTATATTACAATGATTCTTATTACTGACAATTATTTTTCCGTGAAACGATTATATATCACCCATTTACCAATTATCACATATCATGAACTACGAGGTAGAATGATTTCTTCACCCTCCTACCCAAAGAAATGATCTAAACCTTCTGGAATAACGTCCGTGTAGTTTCGACCTTCGAAACTGATTTTCATATAAATAATTATCTTAAAAGAAAATATGGCTATTCAGTTTGGTATTCAAAAGACGATAAAATTAGAATATTTGGACATCGTAATCCATCTTCTTCATGAAGCACGTTCTGTACGGGACATCTTACAGTATGATAGAAGGCAGTAATGATCAATTTAAATATTTAATGTTTTTTGCGGACTAAAGTTACCATGGGGTTAGAATGTTAATGACACAAACAATCTGTATGTGTACTATGATCTACTCATAATACAATATACCACTTAAAATAAGGGTTTATGATAGCTGGGTCATGTAGCTCGACTTTTCTGTATTTGTAAAAATCAAGTTTCAAAAATAAACACAATATCTGACATGAGAACATGAGCTCTAAAATATTTTCCTAACAACACCCTTATCGTCCTACTTCTATTGTTTTCCCATTTAACGAATCAATGATTTATTTAATCCGAGTCACAAAGAACTGTGCTAATTCAACTTTATTATTAAAAGAACAAACTGCAGTTTCGCTACAAATCTTCAATAGGACAAAGATTACCAAACTATACTGGCTTGACCCCGTAACAATAAATGAAACCAGATTACTATCGCAATCTCAATCTTGGAACCGGGTAAGTTACAATACAAGAAGCTGCTGAGATACCAGTTTGCCAACTTTACGTCAGCGAAATATTATATCAAATGGCACACTAGTGTCCGCGTCTGCGTGTAAACTATTTCTCATTGCGATAAGATAATTCCTTGTATCATGAATTATTCCGGGGCCTCGGTATAGAAATATTCTCTCGCGAGGGTATGTAATCTATGGTAGTAAGAGGATCACGTCAGCTTATTTGTGTTTGTTATGAGATCGGAGCCCCCTGGCGTCGAAGCACTGCACTTCTGTTGTCTCGCCCTTCGTTTCATACACATTAAAGTATCCTTATTTGCTAATTTTATTATTATATACACAAAACATTTACACTCTTTCAGGTATTGTATCAAACTACAGAGCATGAATGTAGCTTCGCCGCACTCGGGTTGGAAATGGTTAAGATCAGCCAACTTTTAGCTGCTTCGTTGCCTCACTAATTTGATAGTTAAATGTTGTTTTTTAATGTAAATAACTGGCAAACAAGTCACCTGAATGTAATCATTATGAGGGATACGTTGCCAGCTAAAAAGATTAAGTATGTAAGAGTCTATAAATGCGATTATAACTACACATAAGATTGTTTACGTATTTAAACCTGTAGTTTTAAATACTACGATTTCTGCATTGTTCTTTTTAGTACACATAAAATTGTGATGCTTTTAACGTGTATAGTTTAAATGCTAGTCACTTTTAAGCGATTCTAAGGAGTTCGAGCTCAAACACGAACAGTCTGAGACCATTACTGAATAAATGTAACGCACGTCTGACTCGATAGATAGCATTGGCACTATCCAGTGTTGCTCGCAGTTTTGTTCAGTATTTAGAACATAAAACGGGAGAATGATGGGGAGTGTGTGTGAGAAACATCTTATCTAGCTTGCGTTTTATTTGAGCCACAGAGACATCAAAAAATAAAAAGCTCACTTTCCGTGTAGGATGTACCTTAAAAACGGTTTTTTGTTTTACAAATTTGTCGTCTTGATAAATATGTCAGAAACACACATTCCTGTAGAAGATTTCCGCTCCACTGCCCATAATAATTTGATAGATAATTGAGCCGCAGGAAACATATAAGCACAGTATTAAGACTTATCAAAAAGGATCCAAGAACAAACATAATATGACATATTACTATTTAGAACAATCTCAAAATAGACTAGGCGCATTACAGACACATTTTAGTAATAGAGGAAATATTTCACGATAATAAATCATCAATTTACGAACGTTTGTGTAAATTGGCATATTATTATGCATGCCTCTACTTCGTGGAGAATTTCTGTGTTCAGAGCCTCGCAATCGATCAATAGTTAGGGATCCCTAGTTCTTATTATTTCACCAACAGATAACTTATATGGATATCCTGTAACTATATTTATTTCAAAACAAAGTAATGAAATTTGTTGACGAGACACTGATTAGTTTTTTATACCTAATGCGCAAAGTTCTGAGAATGCCTTTATAGTTTTACAATCGCCAAAAAATCAATTTACGTAAATAGTCGATCTATCTGACTTCAATAACAGCAAAAATATCATAAAACCGTTGCCGGCCACGAAAGAAGAGCAAATAAGAAACACAGTACTAGGTTTGAAGCCCTGAGTCTTAACACAACAATGAAAATAAATAGGTTAAAGGGAACCCTGATCCTGGACATATAAATTGGCTGCGTAAATAAAAATTGTTGAATTTTTGTTTCCCTCCACACGTAGGCGTGCGAAGTTTGACCTGAGTTATATTTTTTAAGTTTTCGTTTGACTTGCAATGTTTGTTAGTATGTTTGTTTGAGTTTAATTTCTCAAGCTGAATTAAAAGCACTTTGG
>DWPA01000767.1:0-21988 GCA_018251375.1 Calpodes ethlius
GATAAATTTCCGAACATTAGACGAACACTATATTTTACCATCGTGTAAAATGTATATTCACGGTCTTAAAAAAATTGTGGTGTATTTGAAACATTTCACAGTTAAATGCTTTTGTCTCTTTATGAAATAGGTGATTTTGAATGCGTACTTGAGGACTAAATATATTAAGATTTTATATATCCTACAAACATAACATTTGCGAGTTATAAAAAAGATCATACATAACACAATATATATGTATGAAACTATACTTCCAATAACAATCTCATACAGTTGTATATCTTTGGTACAGATCCAATACGTCTATGGTTGAGCCGAATTGTTCGATTTTATGTTCAAAATTGCATACGGCATTGTTTTCGCTTTTCCGTTTATGATTTCTTTTTTTAATTTTCTTATATTCAGTGAATTATTATTTTTAATGAGAATAAATATCTAAAACATCAAAACCTTTATATACTTTAGAAATGTATTACAATATTTTTTAATATTTATTTTTTTATCTCAAAATGTCAAGCGTCTGGATCGTTTTATGCTCGTACACGAGTACTATATGAATAGATATAACATAAAGTTTGGTACGTTAACCACCGATTCAGTTTATTAGATATTTTCTAACAAAAAGCTAATGTGATGCACTAAACTGAAGAACACTTGTTCAGTTTCTTCCAGTATCCACAGCGGTGCGATAGTTAAGAAGTTTGCGATACGACGCCGAAACAAGTTCGGACGTGAGTTGCATGACTTGCATGTTCTCCACTGAATAAACTTGGCGACTGGGTGTGTCGCGATCCGAGAATCGCTATACCTATAACAGGGGTCTCATGTTACATTCGATTATAATTTAATAAAAGAAATTGATTCCGTCTCTTTCTGTTGTTTCTAAATATAATAGACGACAAATTCGTAGAGGATGGTAAGTGTGAACGACTCACACATGAATTACCACTAAAGGCAAAACCAATGGCTTGTCAGAGCTTAAGGAATCCCCGGTTTTTCCGCAGAAGTGTAGAGAAATAGCTTCGAGTACTTATTAGAGCCGATGATTAATCTTAAATACATTAAATATATGTTACATTTCATTTGCTAATTGTTTTTTATAATATTTATATGTAAATTATTCAATCATTCATATTTTATGTTTTTCACTTTTACCAATCTGTTCTCATCCAATACCTCCAAGTTGCCCTGGCATTTAAATGCATTTCCTATCGCCAACATTTTTAGTCTAAAGTCACTCTTTATTGTAATATCCTTACTCGCGTATACAATAAGGCATATTATTATTAAAGTTTATAACGTTAGAATATAAAAACTTGAAATGCGTACCCTGGAATCCTGCAACATAATTAGCTACTTATTCATAAAATATAATAACAATACGCTAAGAAGTTGAGGGCGAGCTAAAAATAGGCAGTAAGTACCCAATTAGTGTGCTTATATTTACTGACCCACATCCGGAACAAATGCGACTCGTTTTGAAAACGTCGTGCGAGCTACATTCCTATTTAAATCTGCGACATTATTTTTTAGATTTGGAAAATTACCTCTTGACTCCATACATTCTTACCTTTTATTCTGCACTTGTATAGTCCTCGTTTCCCGTGTAATATGTTCCTTAAGTTTACAGAATATTGCATTCCTAACTATTGTTACACATTTGTAAGTTTGTGACGACACCTTCGAAGTTCTTCAATACGATACTCTACTTTGATAACTTTTAGAACGTAAAGGATGTGTTCAGGCTGTCACAATTCGTTCAGTGCCAAAAAAACCTTTGGCAATTAAAGAGTGTCTTGCGTTATTAATACTTTACCAACAGGAATATTCCTTACCACACTCCTATTATTTAACTTTCTCAATTCCTTTCAGTACAGATTAACACAAATCGTGAGGCTGCCTCGTTCTACATTCTACTAGTTATACCTGTAATAATTAAGGTAGTAAAACCACATTAATCAAAAATAACGGTGCTAACAGGAAATGCACAGCCTACCTACATTCAACAAATTCACGAGCGAAATAAAGCTACTGCAGATAACTTCTATACTTCCATTCGATGTTTAATTAATCCATATGAAAAGCGTCATGTTAGTAAATCTTGATTTATATAAACTACTTCATCAAGAAAGCTTCATGCAACCGTTCGACTTGATTTATTACAATCTTGTATAAGCCGTCATTAACGAGGCGACGACAAGCATGAGCGACATAAGGTAGAATGGTCTGATGATTAATATATGAGCCGTTGACGTCCTCTCTCCTCGGTCGTCTAATGAAGAATGCTCCGCCCCCCGCCGTCGTGACGCTTATATAGTTCCCCCTCTCGCGCGTGATTGATGACTCGGTCGCATCATAGCTATTCCGGTGGCCAGGGTGATGTGGGTGCGATCCTTAACATAATTACGTCTTACATAAAATGTATTGGAGCGGTAAGGGAGACCGATTAACTGTTTACAGATACGGATGCGAATCAGACTGGACATCGGTCGCTGGCTATTCCAGCGGTTTGCTTTGGAATGCCATCTTATAATCTCGAGTCTGAACTCAAAGCGTCTTTTTTTTTAACTTTATATAAAATTACCATCTTATATTAAAATATTTTTTATAAGGAAAAAGCTTTCGTTGTGAATGAAATTATGAATAATTGAATAAATGCTTAAAAGTTTTTAAAAACTTACAGTTATTCGTCCACGCTAAGCTATGGAGTTAATTAAGCTACTACTATTCTAATTTGAAACAATCTATCAATGGTAAAACAATGGTATATACTTTAAAACATGCGTGGTACCTCCCTCCATTTCACTAAGGAAAACATGC
Source organism: Calpodes ethlius (assembly GCA_018251375.1). Classification (NCBI taxonomy): domain Eukaryota; kingdom Metazoa; phylum Arthropoda; class Insecta; order Lepidoptera; family Hesperiidae; genus Calpodes; species Calpodes ethlius. The sequence goes on from DWPA01000767.1 coordinate 2,821, forward strand.
ACTACAATGGATTAAAGTATATACAAACATACGATACGATTAACTATGGAGAAAAGTTTATTTATTAATACAATCGAATCAAAGAAAATATTAAACTTGAATAACTACAAAAAATAAAAATTTAAGATAAAAAATGACAGTACACTGAAATTAGCAGATTTTTAAGAAAGATTAAAGATAGTTAAGATAAAATGTAGATCTCGGATAAATTAACATTTTTTTACAGAAAATGTATCTTACTGTGAGAAAATAATGACCAACATGCTCCTCTTTTTGCTATTTAATAGGTTGTTTGACATTTGCAAGCGATAACCATCGTAATTCTGACAAATGCAAATGGCTGAGGTTGCATTGCGAAGACCAGTTGGTTTAACATTTAATATGTTTAATATTAACATTTAGTTTTATCAGGAATCGCTGCGAAGTAGTGGAAATTAATAAGTCTTCACTGAAGTTCTAAGATTGTAATCGACTAAAGTTTTCCTCTTAAAACAAGATGCAATATGAATTTAAAATAAGATTTGAGTTAATGGCATTTAGTACTGTTTGCTTTAATATGTATACATCATCAAGTGATAAGCGTTATGTGTCTCATAGGGCACATTTCCCCAACCAATATTTAAGTTGAGTCAGTCAATGAAAAATTTAAGCCTCTTCACAAACCCGCACTAGAGATAGACAGCTGGAGGAGTAACCTTTCTCTTATATGGAAGAGACACGTACAGATAAAAAAAATCTAGCCAACAAATTATTCTTTCTTCCGAAAGATTTTTTTAAAACTAATCCTCACAAAAATAACGCAATAAATAAAGCAAAATAGTCATCTTATTTGTAAAGAAACCCATTACCTGATACCTAACTAAACATATTCCACATGAACAACATAATAACGCGACAGGACAAAAGAGCGCGGCTTCGAACGCGTCTCCCATGTCGTTTTGATTAATAAGTGCCGTTGACATTCTAATTAACCAGCTAAAAGTCACCCGGCTAGGCTTTTGTTTCGTCAGTGAATGGGACGCTCAAATACCAAGCTCTCCCCCAGCTAGGGCTGCCATTTTGCTAAATCTATGCGCATCTATTTTAGTATCATCATTTTAAAGATAATTTTATCCATAAACATTCTTCACGTACCGTATTCCTTTTGGTCATTTACGCGTTTCTCGTGCCTTTAGTGCAAGTGCAATTCTAAGGGCGGACCATGAATTTGTGGGACCCTAAAGAATACTATTTGGGGGTCTTCCGTAATCAATCAAGATTCTATTAGCAGCCCCAATGTCTCACCTTTTTTTATTTCTATTCTCGATAATCTTCTACTTTTGTTGAGGATCTTTTATTTTCATTGAGATTTAACTGCACCCTAAAAATCTCGTATACAGATCCGCTCCTGACGAAAGTAATTTCAGGTGACTCGTCAGTTCGTTACTTCGCATTTTTCAAGCTATAACCTCTGAGCTTTTATTAATCTGTTGTTAAAATAGGTACAAATGTAACTTATCTAGTGGTTTTGGTTTTAAGTGTTTATTTTGATTTACAATTAACACAACCTCAACCTACATAATCCGATCATCCGCTTCTCTGTCTGTTCGTCAATGGTCGATAATGAGATAAACGCTAGAATAAACAGATTAAACAATACTGATAATATTTTACACGATACCGTTGTATACTATTCGACTATCCAGGACAACCAAAAGTTCTCTTGCAGTTACCGTTATCTGATCTCCAAATTACGTATCGTGTTTTTTGAAGAAGTCGCTGAATCAGTCCACTTATTTTTCTTTCCTCTAAATACTGCAGCTACATAGCAATAGGTTTTTAAGAAAATTTGTAACAAAAACGCCCAAAATTTCGAGCATTTATCAAGTACTAATTAATCTTAAGAATAAAGTCTCGTATTATATACTTATCGATTTAAGTCTTTTGGCAAACAAATCTTTAGCTCTGGGCAAAGAGAATTCCTTATCGCTGTCGGTATAGCTGCAAATGAGGACGTAATAAGGAGCCAAGTGCCCACCTGCTCCAGTGGTTGGCGTCATTGTCCTCGCATATTCCTGCCTATCACCCTTGGCACTACTCCAATGTCCGTTGACCTTTATAATGTAAGCCATTACAGGAGAACACCGAGCTTGCGGCTTACGGCTGCGGCTCGCGACTGCGGCTTATACTGTAGCTGCCTTTTCGACATGAGGTCGACGTACTATTATAAGATTTCTTGCAACATATAAACTTTATTTTATTTCGTTTCTTAAATCTGTTGACACTTTTTACTTTATTACTAGTCTGGGTATAACATATTGTTCGAGCGAACTTGGACCTTTGGAAAAACTAACGATGAAAGGATGTACACCAGTTTCTAATTTATTCAGTTTTGTTTAGAATAATAAATGTGATTTGATAGACGTGAATTCTCGTCGTAAGACATTTATATGCTTCATTGTGTTCAAGGCGTTCTAACTAGTTAATTAAGATGATCAATTTATTTGTGACCATGTCAGCTCAACATGCCCTTTCCCAGGTCACCTTTAGATGTCAACGGTATCCATTGACTCAATATGAAGTGGATTACATGCCGCTGTTGTGCGAGCATAGGGCGCTCGAGCAGGAAAAAATTAGGGTTGCCAACGACCAGGTATCACGACCTCGACAGTTTAGTTCGTAGTGCTGTCATCGTCGTTATCTCGCGTATCAGGGCTGAACTTGTATCCTACCTTTATAATATCTCTAAGTTTTATGTTTTATTCAATATTAATCTAAAATCGTAAACAAATACGTAACAAAATAAGAAAAGATTTACATAACATTTTCAAAATTGTCTGGCCAAGATTATCCGACAATACTTCGGGTCAACTTGTAACTATAAATACTCAAGAGAGTACACTCGAGCCCTTCGTGTTCACGGCTGTCTTGTTGTGAAAAGTTTGGCTCAATCCATCATATAGCCATATTTGACGAATCGGTATTAATAACCATTCGGTAAAAACGCTTAGATGATCACTTTTTTCAGTCACATTTCGATCAAATATCCGAATTACTGATCTATATTTTATGTCGTGCTGTTCATTTTATACGAATGGACGTGTGAATATGATCATTGGAATTATGTGCCATTGAAGAATTAAAAACGAATCCTTTGAAACTCAATCCGGAAAAAATCAAATCATCCATGTGGGAATGAACTTCAGAGTTGAGCCCAATGATATTTTTGAATGCCCAATGCTTAAGTCCTGGTATATTTAAGCTTGTTTTGATGATACATATGATTTTAACGCAAAAACTTCCGGATGAGCTCCACGCTCGAGCAAATCTCGTGTAACCCAAACTTCAGAGCCGCGTATACTGCAGATTGCAACCGTAAGGTAAGCAGTTTAGTCAGGAAGTGCACCTTTACATAACTCGCGCTGCATCGCTTACCCTCCAGCTATTTACGGTTTTATCAGGTAATCTCCCGCCGGATAAGACGCCCCACTACTATTTATTAGCAAGACAGCCATTTTCACAGAATTTACATAAAAACAAAGGGCATTATAGTTGTTCCAGGTTTTAAAACAATACCGCGTGCGGCTAACTCCATTTTCCGGCGGAAAAACATTTTAAATCTCGTAACGCCATTAGCGTTGCGACGCGTTTTGTTTTTGCATCTAATTTAAATTTTTATGCGGACTATCTCCATGTAATATTACATCTGCGTTTGTGCAACTTTTTCTTATATGTTCCCAGTTTATACGTGGAATTTTGCAGTGTTCTCTGAACGCTGCTATGTATTTATTTTAGTTTGTTGAAGTAGAAATATGTTTTGTCGGTACCTAATACAACTAAACCTCATGTGGTAACTCAACTAGCCTTTTGTTGATGTAAGATTGTTTGTGAGTTTTTTGGGTTTGTACATTTCGTAAAACCCACATTTTCCATTCTCTCTAACTTAACAATAAGTTGGACTACGGGAGCAAATCTTGTTGTGTTTCAGGGCTTATATGATACTCACTTTTAACGAAGACAAAGGTTAAAATACAGAGCCAAAGGTTAAAGGTTAGTTAGAACATTAGACTTTTAAGGTCTGAACGTACATCGTCAGGACAGAATTTCAAAACTGAACTACGAATGCCTATCGCGTGTGTTGTTCCTATTCGTATCTGTGTTTATGCAGTGTTTCAATTAAATTGGTTTGCGTACTCAACTGTGATCTGAGTATAATGCGTGTTGTAAATTGGTTTGTTTTGGATGACTATACAAACAGTTAAGCCCGCCGCTGTAGTAATAGCACTGACAACCGTCAACCGACAACAATAGTCAGCCAACCTACTCGTATTGGAATACATCACACACGTGACACGGCTGTCACACAACAAATAATTAAATGTTGACTGAGGATCAAGATCACTAAAGGGTGATTATCATTTTGATGTGGGAATAATCGATCGGCAAATGTTTTATATAAAGTTTGGGAGACGCTCTGTAGGGGATCAAATATTTGAACATAATTAGTCACGCTGAATCTTTTTGAGTGGTGCAATAAAATTTGTTTGACGTGTTTCACTCTGTCAAACTGTGTCAACCTTCACCCTTATTTCTTGGTTGGTACCACTTTAGCGGTACGTCTAGGATGAATGGGGATCGGCACTTAATATTAAATGGATCATTCACCAGCAATTTAGATAAAGTATTCTTTGATTTTTTAACAGATTATCGACTTTGATTTGACCGTTCTCAATATTTTATCTGTCCATAATCCTCTGGTTGTGTGGAAACTGTTAAAAGATCACAATTATAGTGTTAGTTATCATTACTTTAGTTGTTAACTTAATTTATGGATATATAGATAATTGAGATCGGTTCTAGGAGAGAAATTTATCGACCGTGTTTGCGCTTAGGAGAGGCCATTAATCCATCTTTGTCCTTAGATACCAGTTGTTTTTCCGCTCGTATTGTTATTGACGGCATATGTTTTGCGGTATTTGAATTAAAAAATACCTTCCCTCGATCTTAGTCAGAATATTTCATGGAATAAAGAACCTTATCTCCCCAGTTTTGAAGAGGAGTCATGAGAGATTTGACTCATCAATTAACTAGAATTCTAAAATGTCAAATCACAAAGGATCGTTAAGTCGCTATCAAAGACCCGAGACAAGATTTTTATATAGGTATACGTGTTAATTCTTATTCGATGTGACTTAAGTATCGTGATAAGGGAACTTATTATTTACGCACAATCTTATAAATACCGTAAGGCTTGCGTTTAAGGTTTAATTTTGATTCATTTGCTTGGTAAGCTGCCATGTAATTTTGCGTTGGAACGCGGCGGATGGCAAAAAATTGTCGTGTCGACGGTGATGTCATCTAACGCTATAAAATTATGATGAAGTTGTTTGTACGTTGAGAATATGTTTGATAAAGATACTGTAAACGTGTGAATTCTTATATCTTGTTACTTTATAATAACAGTGAATAAGTGGTGATAGCCTTGTGCTTCGAACGTTGTTTTCCTGTGGTAGAGGCGTGAGATAGAACCCTGCACGCAACTCTAATTTTCAAAAAGTTATGTGCGTATTACAAGTTAATTATCTTACTTCGGTGAAGGAAAACATTGTGAGGAAACCTGCACACCCAAGAGTTCTGTATAATATTCTCAAATGGTGTGTGAAGTCTACCAAACCGCACGTGGTCAGCGTGTTCGAGTATGGCCTGTACATCACATTGTAAAAGGAGACCCGAGCCCAGCAGTTATGAGAAGTCGGGTCAGATATGAGAACTTCGGGGACTAGACACTTATAAATGATTAGTTATGTTTGAAGCGTGCCAAGGTTGTACAGTTTGTAGGGACCTTCTGTAGTTCGCCCGATATAGTATCACCATCTCACTCATTTCTGCCGTGTAATAATTGCCTTATAACAATTGTATTCCGATCTAAAAGGTGGTCTAGGTTGCCGGCTGCTCTTATACAAGTGGTGATTATATATCCTTAGGGCTAGCAACATAGCTGTGACCAACTTAGAGTCGTACAAATTATTAACGATTACTAACTACTATTACTAACTAACTAGATGATTTACTAGTACTTACTAATTTGACTAAATTACACTAACAATTCTAACGTCACATGCAATTTAAAAAACCAAAAATGTAACATATGTAACTAATATTTTTGATTTTAAAGAAAGGCGGGAAAACTGACTTGTGTTCTTTTATGCGCATTACAGAATATAAATTAGATAAATGGCGTACCACAGATAACATTAAGGTTGACACATTACAACGAACGATGGATGATTTATATACCAGTAAGCTTCTCTTTACTTAGATGGTATCCACACTTACTGTAAACAAGATTTATGATTGCACAGTGATACATAAACATCGAAGATAAATCGCTTACTTTCATACGTATGATACATACCTAGCGATGTTTAATGATATTCTCATTAAGTTATATTCTCTATAGTTATCTCATATTAGATTGAATTTAAGATAGGTAAAACTTGAGAGAATGGATAGTTGTATGAATATGGAGACTGATAACCCATGATAGATTATTATAAACGAAGTTTGATTTATGAACGTGAAACTTTCATCAACGGAATCAAAACCAACTTATTTAGATAATTTCAAATAAACCATTATTTTTTAAAAAACAATTTAACACATTCTGTCAATACTTTATAAATAAGTTTTGTATCTGTTCACGTGCGAAAACGAAACGACTAAATGTCGTACAGCGATGTACATTTCTGTAATAATGAATGGTTTTATTCACACGGAACGTTTTGCTGTCGAAATACGCAACGTTGCTACGATAGATTAGCATCTACTATACTAGCGTATGTGTGAGGTCGCTGCGACAAACCCTATATGCCCTATCTCTGGCATTTCAAAGCCTATCCTGTGACTTTGTACCTGTATTTTTGTAGTTGCGACATTGAAGCCTCAGAACGCTACACTAAAGAGTATCACTACAACGTTCTAAGTACTAAATTACTCGTACATTATCTTGTCATATCGTTGTTACGTCTAGGTGTGAACAGAATCCTTATCTATGTTTTCAGTGGCAAATAATACGTCGCATAAAAAAGAATAAAGAAACTTTCTAACTGAGTAATGAATCGTCAATTTAAAAATAGAACGGTCACGGTAACAGACTATTAATAACTATAATTCTAAATCTAAAGCAATCGACACCGAAATATGTCTACAATAATGTCCGGTGAAATACGAAGCTATAAACAAACTGAAAACGAGACAAAGTCACATAACTCACTATGAATTGTGATCATTTAACACGCGAACTAGTAGTCGCGAACGAGTCATCGATTCCAATCGATATCTGATTCATATTTCGATTATCGAAGAGCGACACTAATACACAATGATGTCATTTCCAGTGGGCGGGAGGCCATTTAAAATTAGAATCGGAATGTGTTTTTTATATTAGGTTCGATAACGATTTTTATAGACCGTGCCATCCTGTTCTTTGTAACCTCGTGCGTTTCGTTTTTGTTTATTAACACGTAAATCGACAACGTTGTTTACAGAAACACAATACAATAAACAAAGTACAGAATATTTGTTAACAGAGGTAATGGTTCAAAATTGTACCCAACCATTTTCCTATTGTTTGGTGGCAACCATTAGCTGCCCAGAAAATTGTCACTCCGACCCATGATCTTTACGACGCGGTCATGGGAAACGTAAAGAGAATTGTTTAAATCCACAAATGCACGACACCTGATCCTTATCATTAAAGCCATAAGATTGCATATCGCTCGAATTGACGGTCGTCGTGAGTTGAGCTACGCAACCGTAATAGAATCTCTATTAGCTATCTAAGTTGAGAAAGGCTCAGTTTTGTAGTGCTTATGTGAAGGGAATAAGGTAGTATATCGCTCGGTTAGAAGGGCATCGTGAGTTGAACGTGTTTAATATAATTTCATACACAGTTTCCATGTCAGCCAAGTCCATTCCGTGATCGCTGGAGGCTAGGACCGATAGCTCTTATTGACTCGAGAATCGTTCGATATTTATACATAGATATGGATGGATGAGAATACTATCTATTCTTCCGTTGTTCAAAGTTCATGTTCTGAATTTAAATGGAAATGAAATTGACAAACACTGTCACTAGTATAAATAAGTGGCCAAGCCCGAATCGACCTCATTTAGGTGGATTGCATACTGAATTAATTTTATGTGTTGAGTGGAATTTTGAAATTGTATTGTAAAGTGCAGATTGTTTTTTCCTATTTGTAAGTTTAGTAATATTTATATTTTTGCACTTTATTTAAATAAAGTTTTATGGTCGGACATATGCACAGTGGAATGTTTTACAACTTAATTTTACGATGTTAATAGTAATTGTAATACTTATACTGTAAGTACCTTATTATACAGACACCGCTAAGAGGAACACACGCACACACTGTGAAAGAGAGACTTCTATCTCTCTCTCTCTCTCTCCCTCTCTATCTCTGACACACACACACATACTATAGTACGAACTTTCATCTCAAGTGAAATTTATGGAAACATTTTTCGAAATTGACAACCCAAGTGCAAACCTGGAAATCGTAGCGTAAGAGTTAAGGTTTAAAGTCACTCTCGCCTGTACTATAGGGCCCTATTGTCACTTTTGCTTTAAAAGTAAAACCCAGAGAAATGCTTTTACAAATACCCACTAAAGCTGCCACTAGCCAACAATCCGGTAATAACATGCCTGTGGAGTTCAATGGGTGTCAATTTAGCGATGAAGCAAATTGCTTGTGGCGATTTTCACGTATTTTCCAACTATCATAAGGCCCTTCCTTCTTCGACTTGTTTCCTTCCTTTTTACACGCTTATGCTGTTTAGACTGCGGTACAAGGCTTGAGCGGGAGCGTGGATGCCCCCACCCCCCTATACTAAGACTAGAAAAGACTAAGAAAGTCTAGAAAATTCAAAGTGAAGTTTCTCCTATACTCACGACGCTACATTAAATTTTTTTACATGTTCCCTGAAACTTCTTGTGGAAATTGAGGAAGGTAAAAGAAGCAAGTTACAAGGAACACTAAAAAATTAACGTTACAGTTTATACAAACATAATGAATTCCTTTAATAAAAAATTCTTCTATGACTCATTTCAGTAAAATGTTTATAGTGGACTTTTATACAACCTAAATATTGCAAAAAATCGATCGTTAAAAATTTTGCTCTTTCCAGCTTCAAATTGATTGCCAAAGCCAAACGGAATTCAAAATGGAATAAATGGAGATAGTTAACTAAGTTTTCCATCAGTGCAATTAAATAAAAGTTTTATAACTCATGCACCGCTCCGAAATGTAGTTTTCCCTCAAACTTTATGCTAGGCGTCGGTTGTTTAATGAGGAAATTTTATTCCAATTGATAGAACCATAAATTAGCTTCGACGGAAAACTATTTTATGCATGCTTCAGCAAATTTTACCAAGTTTCTTATTCCATCTTTTTCATTCAATTGGATTCGCTTTGTGATTGGTAATAAAGCTAACTTACTGATTAACAATTTACAATTTATTGAAAAACACTTGAATAATTTATTGAAATGATGTAGTCTCGTGTAGTCTTAGTATTTATAGATTAAAACTCTATTTTTTTCTACATCTACTATCCTCCTGCTAATGCTACTGTCCTTATTGTAAGTTAATTTGTTTTTGTACATTTTGATCGTAAGAAGTAAAATACAAATACACTTCACTTACCAAACATTATAGACCACACTATTATAAATTAATATTTTGGACAACGGGAAAAAAGGGTCCCAACAAAATTAATTGCTCATCATGTCACCGTCTTGAAGATGAGGTCGAAGAAAATCACTCAAATCCATTAGATATTTAAGTCCTTTGTCAATATAGACAGCTAAATCCTATTAAATGGGATCACTCGGGCACGCACGTTTAGTTTTATAACTTAAATTGGGACGTAATAAATTACCTTCGAAATAACCAGATCAAACATAGTGTGCATTATAATTAAATTAAAACCGAATCAGTCAAGTACAAATAGATATTAATTGTAAAAGCGCTCCTTTATATTAAGTTATAACATATTTCATTCGATTATTATGATTTTTTGAAAGGACAGAATAAATTGAAATTAAAATGTTTGTAGTGACCATGCCGTCAATCCTTATTTATGTTACTTAATATTGTAGATAAATAAGACCAATAACCGTTGGGGAAGAAAGATCTTTGAATGGTGTCCAGGTTCGGAAAAAGGAGCGTAGGTCATCCAAAACCAGATGGACTGACGACCTGAAGAAGACAGCGGGTATTCGCTGGATTCAGAAGGCTAAGGACTGGTCATGAATGGCATAAATGGAGGACACCTATGACTAGCAGTGGACCTTCAAAAGCTAATAATTAGATAGAATATTACAAATGTAAAAGTTACTGAATATGTTTTTATCGTACGTTAAACATTGTATGGATTAAAATGAAACTTGGCACACAGACAGACTAAATTTACGATTTGAACATAGGATACATAATACCCCATTTATACGTTCCCCTGAGATGATTAGGACATTTAGGTATAGGTTGAACTTTTCGTTCGTGTAACGTTCTTGTAATGTAACTATTTTACCAGGCGAAGTCGAATGTGAATCGACAATAATTGTAGTATTGAACAGTAAATAGATTTTGTCATCAAAAATGGCTGCTTCACAGAGTAAATGTTATATCTATCCTCCAGTGTGATTAGGAAACTGTCTGACCGCTCAACACTTAAACACACACCAAGATTGCTGTGCCGAGTTCCAAAATAACGCGATTAAGCGAATGAAAGGGCCGAAGCGAACAAAAGCAAATGTGATTACCGCGTTGTCGACTAAGAGAAATAAGTATAATATATATTTCTTGCGCCGAATCGCTGCCGGCCCCTTCCGTCTCTTTTCCTCCTTTTTGTAGACCCGCACCTCAAAAGGAAATTGAAGGAACTATCATCGTTACAAAATATCTCAATTTCGAGTATGAGGCTGCTCATTTTCCTCGTATACTCTTCTGAGTAACAGACGAGACTAAAGACTCAAGTCCCTGTTATCTAATTTTATCTGAATAATTCCGAATCATATTTGGATATTGCAGTAAGCCGTGCGCAAAACATAATGAAAAACAAACACAAATAGTCCTGTAAACCTGACATTGAAGTTGACAATGAAGAGTCAGTTAACAGGTGTTCACTCTACTGAGTCCTGAATTCGTTCCTCAAAAACAATTTTGGTCAACAACTTTGGTCTATAGATTTGTTTCTTAGAACGAGGCCCTGCAGAGGATTCCTTCTGAAGTGTTAATCTATATCTTCGTGACACGTGAACATGAACATAAGCTATTGTTTATCTTTTTCATTAAAGAATTTCTAATATATATAACGGAACCCTCGAACTATAAAACGGAGCGGTTTTATTCAGTTTTTCAGTCGTTTCTCTACGTACACTCATTGCGTTGTTCACAGACCCGTGATATTACACAAGAAACAAAACCTTGTTTAAGCTCCGCAGGCAGACGCAAAAACTTAAGAGCTCCGGCTCTTATTAGCTGCTCTGTAGGTATGAGAAGACATCTTACCGTGGATTTCGCTGCACAATGACCTGGATGTTTTAATTGTTTTGTTTTTATATATAAGAGTAGAGGGAAAAAGCCGCCATCTGGTGTTAACTATATCTGACTTATTACCAAACAAAAATAATACAAAATAATGAAAAAAATCGCTTTAAATTTTTATTTTGTACGAACATAACATATAGAAAAATATATTTAATCAAATCCCAATCATTTAACATCTGGTATTTTAAATACTTTTATTAACGTAATTTGCTTGCTTCCACCAATGTTTCGAAAAGGACCATTGACGAGCCGAAACGGTGAAAGAAGCTCCTTAGCAAATCTTTTAAACGTGTGTTAGAGAAAAAACTGAACTCGGATCTATTTGTTCCATAAGTTCATGTCATTGATATTTTCATCAATTAGTGCGTCCATACGTCGCTTAATATTCCAATAGACAATCTACGTTAAGGTATTCTTGATTAAAAAACAACTGCATTATAACTATATGAAACTGGAAACGAACGTCTTAATTCCCTGTAACTGTGTAACTGACGACCAGAAGTTAAAAAAAACCTGTCAAGAATTTATGACCATAAAACCATCAATTCATTCCACATAAAAAAGAATTTGTGCCAGACTCTAACAAAATTTTTAATTTTAAGTTCAGTTGGTTGAGTTTCATTGAAAATTTCATAAATGTAATAAAATTTTCATTTCAAAATTACTATATTTTTTTAATAAAAATACTAGTCTGCAAAGTTGGTCTAGATATTGCAATACGGCGTGAACACTAAAGTTTATATTAATTTAATCTCGGCCGGGTTGCCTCTCGTCTGAACAAGCGCCCTCAATGTCGAGTCGGCGTTGATCACTTTATGACTTGCTTGATAAAAAAAATGCGACGTCCGAGGATGATTGACAACTTTGTATATACTATGAAAGATGTAAGAACGCATTCGTTTCGAATGGTAGAGACTAGTTTGACAGATATTTTCTTGTTTTGCTGGTTGAGTTAAAAGAAAATATCTTAAAATAATTATTCTATTATTATTCTAAATTCAAACACCAAATATTAAACAAATATAGTTTGTTATAATTATTTATCGGTCACAAATAAATAATACTACAAGTTTAATCTACAAAATTAATTTATATTTTATGTGTATATACCTACAAAAAAAATCATTGTTTATGTAGCATGATAAATTATAATTACACACATGATTAGTCCCTTTTTGATAAGAATTTTCAGCAGTGAAACCTTGCTGAAACATCAATAGATGCAAACATACCGTGCGGGCTGGCAATTAGGGCCGATCACGGTGTTCGAAATAAAAAGGGTTATTTCGCCACGGAGCGAAATATAACACCAAAAATTAATGGATAAAGGCGAACCTATACACTTATATCGCATGACTCTGTGCTTCCTGACCCGAATCATGATACGCGAAATTAGCAGCATTAAAGATTAAATCTATGACTCACGCTTGTATTAACTAAGAATTACGTGCATCGTTTCATGGCGTGGGCTATAATTAGCACCGGGTATTGATCATTGAACTTAATTCGTTGGTATAAAAGCCGTATTATGAGATAGTTCGGGGTTTGTGGCGCTAAAGTGTTCGACGGTAAGTTACAGTAGACTTGATTCGATGACAGATACCTGAGGTAGATAGATAGATAGATAGCTTAGTACTTTGCGAATAATGGTTCCTGTTTACGCTATTAAGTTCACCTTTATGTAACAGAATCTTTAAACATAATATTAAAAGACATGTATTTGTTGTATCTTAATGAAATTTGGCAAATATGTCTAGGTTTTAATCTGAGATAATACAATTATTTGTCGCCACTGAGTCGGTCTGTTGGTATATCAGAGGTAGCAGAGGGAACTATTGAATGCTAATTATAAACCCGTCGAGTTTGGGCACATTAGATTCGTCTTGACTGTCTTTGTTCTTTTCATCTTATGAGGTTCTGACGATGAATTTAGAAGATGTGATGATAAGAATAACCAAATCTATTTGTATCCAACCACCATCAATCAGGCTTCGCTGTTGAAAGAAGCCTGAAACGTACTCCACCACGGTTCTCGAACGCGTAATGTATGAGGAATTACTGACCGAATGTCCTAATCTGTCACAGCACGACAAAATGCCTTATTTTTTACTTTGTTCATATTATTAAAGAAATTTAAAATATATCAATTGTTTAAAATAAATGAGTCGGATGTAAAAGATCAGTTTCGTATAAAACAGATCAGCAAAAAACATTCAGATTGAAGGCTCTATTAATTCCTAGTGTCCTTCTTTTGTTCTCGATCCATTGATGCAGAATGGCTGATTTAACGCTCACTGCTGCAGCTGGCGAGGTTATTACGATATCTGCAGTAGTTATACAATAAGATGTGAACGAAATCCCCTCCGCGTGGGATCTAAGCGAAGAAGAAAACAAAAATCAAATTATTCATTTTATCATATATCATTCAAGTCAGCATTTCAGATGTTTTGTGATACCCTATTTTTTTTTTAAATACAATAAGTCAGAGCTTGATTACTATCCCGCCTGATGGTAAGTGGCGATGTCTATGATGTTGTGCGCACTAACTTATAAAGAGCGTATTCACTCTCCTTTTGAAGACTCCCACATTATACTCAGGAGGGAACACCGACGCAGACAAGCTATTCCATTCCTTCGCAGTACGCATAAGGAACGACGACGCAAATTAATGAATTAAGGCCCATTTGGGCGCAGTCGTTATCACTAACGTTAATCATTAACGCAGAAGTAACAGGCGTACATTACCCCACAGACACTCCTTCAAAGAATTTATTAAACAAGATAATTAGCGTAAAATACTTAATCTGCATTTTATTACTTTTGAATATAAATCGGGTTATAATTATAATTAATGACACATCCGAAACGTTGTGATTGATGAAGTGAGTTATTAAAACGACTGAGTACCACGCCTTCGACCATCAACCATTAATATAGTCAGTACTAATAGTACTGGCCTATTTAGCTATCAATTAATATAAATGTGACTGATCTATTAACAGTGTATTAACGTTAATTGGTACTTATTTATGTTAAGGTTCCGTAGGTTAAATGTATTTTATTTCGTCGATAGTAATTATTTCGTATTTGCTTTAATAATTGTTGTTGGTATTCTATGTCGTCAATAATCAATGTACGTGCTTAAGTTACGATTAAAAAGTAAGGAACTACAAATGACAATTATTACTAAGACTGGGATGTAATGTTTGTGAATATAATACGTTTTATCGGTTCTTGGCAGGGTTATGTCATTATATAATTTATAATTTAAAAAAAAAGATCCATACAATGTTATACTACAAGATAAAAATAAATGGTGACGTTTATGATACAGTATAAGATATGTTTCTTTCCTTTATCTTTTTCCTTATCTTTTTTCTTTTTATTATGTTCAGGTAATTTCACAATGTACCTTACTACAACACTCCTTATACAATCTTACGAGAGACAGGAAGAGACAGGAAGATCCTTTCCCCTACAATCCCCGCTCTAAACACCGTTTCCAGAACCTTCCGAGGAGTCCGAAATACTCATACTACCCCACCCGTCCTAGTATATCTAAATTAGAGAAGCCTTAGCTCATTCTATGAAACAGTTCGTTAGACTAGGATAATAATTTACACGCAACACGCCACTAAGTCCTGCAAAGTACCCGCTCTGGCGTGCGATTTTCCTAAATGCTTTATCACAATGGATTATCATACATATATTTATTGGTCTCGACGCCATATTTACAATACAATGAATACGTAGAAAACATATTTCATCGATTGTACAACCGGTATCCGTTAATATCCACATTAATGTTAACTGCTAACCGTAATTTAACTAAATGTTAGATTTACTGTATGAATATCGAGACAATTATTTACGCTAACTCAACAACGCCGAGGAAATTATTGTAATGTACGAGGTGTTTGGTTATTTCTGTAAATATCAACATATATTGAACTAGATGTTACTTGCAGCTTTAACCATGTGTGGAAATAGAACAGCAATAAAAAGGTTGTAGATTTCTTTCTGTCATTGGTTGCTAGGCAACGCTTTCATATTAAACACTTCCTTTAATTTCGCTGAATCGTAATGGATCTTTCCATAGAAATTACATATTTTTTCGCGATGAAAAGTATTATATGGTACTCTTCATCCTCACAACTATCTCCACACCAAAAATCATATCATAAGGAAGTCCCGCTACGTCGTGAATAAAGGACAAAGAAACAACTTTCGCATTTATAACATTGGTACAGATTGTAATATCTGGTGAACGAAAAGAGGTATCTCATTATATCGTCCTCACTAATACATGTAATGTAGATAAATCTCTGACTTATTCTACGAAATAGATATTCCGTCTTCTACGACATTATATCATTGCCACGTCTCCGTCCTAATTAGTTAATTAGTGCTCTAAAAATGTGTCAATCACTTTGATAACTCTCCAAACCATATCAAAATTTGACGCACTGGTAATATATTGCGCGTGCCACGGGCAGTACGAGCAACACACAGAACAAATCACTAACATCCACGATCTCAGTACAAACATTTATCTGTCACATAAATTTAAACCCTCTGCCAGATATCGAACTTGGAACCCCTCGTTACGTAGACTGGATCACTACTACGTAGTTTACTGAATCGTCTGATAGTACAAAACTCTTCAATCTTAGTTTCAAAATGTGATTATTTTTAATTGTAAAAAATATCTTAAATCTGTACCCAAGTATTTACTTAAGTTTGAGACGTAGTAAAATACTCTAACTGGTCAACGTACATTTAGTCCCAAGCGACCATTGGGAACGGTTTAAATTCAGGCGAACATAAGCTCGGCCTACTACACTAAATATTAGCTCTTTGTACATCTGACATACAAATGGTGCTTTATACTGCTTTTGTAAAATCAGCCGGGATTAAATCAAGCAAATTCATCGTCGCACGTCGCGTATAATCATTTTATGGGTCTGCAGATGTATCTAGTGGACCTGTTTTAATATGTACAATGCTGTTATGGTCGCTTGTGGGTTCTCTCGCAGCACGGCAGTATTTCCGCCAAGTCGTAAAGTAAGTATCGTCGTATTACGTTTCTTGAAGGGTTTTGTAGTTCTTTTTTTTAATTGAGCATTGGTTGAGAATAAAATGTAAGTTTTGTAGGAAGTATGATTTATGGACTTTAAAAAAATACAACAGTTCTCGAAATATTCAGCAAGAGAAAAATACTGAATTATAATAATTGTAATGTTACTCTATTCCTTTCTTCTCTTCTAATATATAAAAATGAATATTTGTCTGTATGTCCTTTATAGAATCGTAAACGATAAATTTAATAATGTGATGATCTTTAGCAAAGTTGTTGTGTATGAACCCACGAAGGTTTCTAAGTTAGTACGACCACTTTTCGACCGGTAGTCCAATTAATTTCATATATTTCCGTGGCACCTCGTGTTGGCGTAGCAACGCGCGCAGGGTTCAGCTAGTATTAAAAAAATCCTCATACTTAAACTCAAGTAATTACTTTAAAGTGTCTATAGCTACAAGTATTGGAATAAATAAACTAATTCTTTATTAAATAAAATCCTCATCTTTAACGGTGAGATACCGTAAGTAGTCGAATAAGTAGAAATCAGTGGCCGTAAGCGCCTCACGCAGCGGGTGTCCCTGTCGCACGTCAGATCACCTTCAGAGGAAATTAATATTACTCGGCCCGTCCGGTAATACGCTTATCGCCTTCCACATTGTTTTATTCTCATCTTAAACTGTAACGGATATCCATCATTTTTGTGTTTTATATTGATTTTTAATCTTCTTCGAAAATACAATATGTAACTTGTTTGTATTTACGTCGTGCGTTTGTGTAAACAAAAAAATAAATAATAAAAAAAAAATCTAAAGTGGCTTCGAAAATCTTAACGTAAAGGTTTGAAATGACATATAATTAATATTGTTTTTATAAAGCCCATTCCAACGAATTCTTTGCGCAGTGTTGCCATTAAGAAAATACTGCGAGTACTCATTATTTATAATAACGTAGTTTACAGGAAATAATTGTTAAAACAGGATATCACCTGTCGCAATGTAAATTTTTATGCTGGATTATGTTAAACTCTATTCATAGAAACACACAGCTTCTAACAACGTTCATAATAGGTATATTTTTTGTACTAATATCATAAAATGTAAATTTTCACATTAGCTCAGTATTTCTTGTGTTATTAAAACACCACCCACAGAGCTGATCTGTCAATAAAGATCCAAAAAAGTCATAACGTACCTTACAAAGCACGGAATAATCATTTAATCACTTATTCAACACCAGCCCTTAAATACATCTTTTTACCGAGAAATAGGGAAATCTCACAATCAAGCAGCTGGCAACACAGTAGTTGTCACAAAAACGTGTCGGTGCGTACATGGGCTGTAGTGATTCTTGTAATTAATGCGAATATCTCCCCGTTTTTGTCACACGTCTTGCTGGCACTTTAACTATTTCCTTAACTGTATCGTATTGTTAGTAGAATTAAATTATTTCAGCTTTGTATGGCAAGGAAAACTCGTAAGATGCACATTCTGTGCGTTGGGAATCCATTTTCATTCTATTACTTCATTGATTTTCTTGCAGCCACTGTTTTTCTTGCTATTACGTTTATTGCAATTGTAACGATTGTGTACTTATGGAGTGTCCTTCAAAGAATGCGGAATGGTGATAATATTTATGTAATCCTCATTAATTAATATTTTTTACTCATTATAGTAATTGGTGTGGACGCTTGTTACTACATTTCTCAATATTAATTATCACGATTCCTAAGAAATAGATATCAATTTACAAATAGTAACTTGTACATTAATTGGTACATGTTGTACAGCAAGTGTACAGCTTACTCCAGCTTCGTCCTGACATTTTTACTTTCGTGCTATAAGGTTGTCTGGAAAAAATCGTTTGTAAGAGATAAGATCGCTTGTTGTATTGTACTTACTAATTAAGTTTTTAAATAAATAAATAAATACACATAAATAAACACTGCTTTAAGATAAAAATAATTAATTTGCTGATTAGATTTAAAACACATTTTAAAATTAAATTTGGTTATATTGTATAGTACGTACAGCGACGAAAAACTTTAACACTCAACTTATGTCATTAGACAGTTGGGTACCAAATATACAGGCACTGACTTGATGTTGCCTGCGGCTTCGCACACGTGTGAGAAAAGAACAGCAATAAAAAGGTTGTCAATTTCTTTCCATCACTGGTTGCTAGGCAACGCTTTATCGTTAGATACTTACTTGAATTTAGGCAAAATATACATGGTAATGGATCTTTCCACAGAAATGAGATGTTTATTTGCTGTTAAAAAACCTATAGTACTCGTCGTCCTCCCAACTATCTTTAAACCAAAAATCATACCATAGCGACGCTCGGTTTCGCTGTGAAAGAAGGACAAACAAACAAACCTACTTTCGTATTTATAATATGAGTATCGATTTTTTTTTTTTTACCTACGATAAGTGAGTGCTTGACTACTATCCCACCTGATGGTAAGTGGCGATGTAGTCTAT
>DWPA01000768.1:0-21969 GCA_018251375.1 Calpodes ethlius
CCATCCAAATCTCAACTAATTTGTGCCATTTACACCAGTCCTGAGCCTTCTGAATCCAGCGAATCACAACGCTGTTGGTAATTAGATCGCATTGTAACTTTTATCGTAAGTAAATAAATAAAAACGATAAATGTTCCTCAATATAATGGCAAGTGTAAATTGTCAATATAATGCATTTTGTTTACATTTTATTGTAGTTAACGCACACTCCTGCATAACGCCTGTGACCCCAGACGTGACGTCATTTTAATACGAAACGTCGCGACATAGGTATATTAAACCCATTGTCTGCTATGTATTTTGTCATTGCACAGTCAATGCAATGAAAATCAAACAATGTACGGCCGGCGTCAAAAATAGATAAACAAGATACTACCAACATAACGGCATAAATATAATACCACGATTAAAATTCATTTTCATTGCGACGACTATATAATGTTGGCATTATTGACATTCTGTTTTCGATCATTCAGTGACGGCGGCCGTACGTACAGCGCGGAGTTGTTGACCGCGGACGAAGGCCGTACAATCGGTCAGACACCAAATGTCACGGTCGCACGCAGCGACAGGAAAACTGCGATGAAAAAACGTGACTCAGACGCGGCCAGCCGAATTAGCTAGAGCCCTCGTCGCCATTTTACAAGAACCCGCGAACTGATACGTTTGTTTATGGAAGGTAGTTCTTTTGATGTAAGTTCTAGAAATAATACATCATTTGATCTGGACTCAAATAAGCTTACGATTCGATTGTCTAAAATTAAAATACGATTCGTGACATGACATATAAAAAAATATTTATAGAATATGTATCTTCAGAATCAATTTATCTCTAAGTATTGAACTATTTATGGAGTTTACCTTTAGTTAGTGAACACAATCCAAGCATCAAAAATAATGATTTTGATAAATTTTATCGTTTACTTTAAACAAAGGTAAAGTTGAGTCACCTGATAGTAAATACCATTAAATTAATTATATTAACGCGTTACCAATGCATTGCCAAGCGATAGACTTTTGTAAAGTTAGTTTTCGCTAAGAAGTTTCAACGAAAATACTGTTGTAATTTAAAATGATACCGCTAAAACCACCATAATGGTACGTAATTTGTTTTAAGGAAGCTTTTAAAGATCTTAAGACAATCTTATCATATGTATTTTTTTTTTATAATTGCCAGTTACAAAAAACAAATTTCCACACTTGTGTGCGTGTCGGTGACGGTAAGTATATTACCACACACGTGCATATTGTTCATGCTTCACTTTAGGCCATCATCATATTAAGATATTAACCGTCTAGGCGTTATAAAAATGGCATCTTCATCTTTCAATCATAGTAAATCAATTTGATTTAACCTTGTATTTTATGTATTATGTATATTTAATAGTTGTTTTTGAATGATTTTCAAGAACAATTTGTATTCTAATCTGAGCGTTATAAATTTAAAGATTATGATAAATGTGTGACCTGTCGACCTGATTCGCCATTTTGAATACAGAGTATATCTGTAACGTCAAGTTGAAGTCATTTTGAATTTGAAATTCGAATTGGATTCAATTCGTTCCATGAGAATATTATTCGATCTTCGGTTAGGTTTGAGGTGTAATGTAATTGTAGCTCTATTATTACTGATCTTAAGATTGATTTTGAGTTGATTTTTAATGTTAATGGAAGTATTCGTGAGATCAAAAAGCCTTTAGTATTAGCACATATACTATTAATAACTTACTCTTCGTACGTATTTATTACGCAAAGAAGCATCTATTTTCCGAAGCAAAGTTGCTTGTTATTAACGGTTTTTAATTTTATTTT
Organism: Calpodes ethlius; assembly: GCA_018251375.1. Taxonomy (NCBI): domain Eukaryota; kingdom Metazoa; phylum Arthropoda; class Insecta; order Lepidoptera; family Hesperiidae; genus Calpodes; species Calpodes ethlius. Next base: position 1,813 of record DWPA01000768.1, read on the forward strand.
TAATTTCCTAGCGACCCAGCAAGAGAAATCATTGGGTTAGATTGGCAAAAAGGAACATTTTTTTTGCCATTTCTTGATATCTATTAACGTTCTAAAATAGAACGTATGGCGCGAAAATAAAAAAAAACAAAACCAGAACAAATCGTGTCCAATATAAGCGTGCTGTTGCGTAAATGCTATTCTTGACGTAATGTAATATCGTCTCAAGTAACTGCTGGTATCAAATAGCAGACGTAGTAACGTACGTGGAATGTTTTTAAAAAGGATTTAAAATTTTGTGTTTAAATAAAGAACGCAGCCAGTATTTTAGTTTTTATTTTCGTTAGATAATATTTACTATAGACTAATAATAGATATCTGTGAGCAGTTATGCTGGTAGTTACATGTTAAAAATGAATATAAGGTAGAATATTATTTCATATGTGTTGTGTCTAATTACTGGTCTCGCATCTTTTTTTAACTGTATATTACTTATTTTAATACCGCTTGAAATGTCATGTTCTTAGGTGGTATAAACGTACCACCTAAATTTAATAAAATAATCGTATATATAAATAGACGTATGTCATATAATATTAAATAATTGTAGCCTGATCGAACTTTGGAAACCACTGGAAAAATTAATATTATCGATTAAACTCGAAGTAAACAACGATAAAGAAGTTAATTATACTCACTAACTAAAGGTGTTTAAAAATAACTTGAAAAACAAAATCATTTTCGTAGAAGACTTCGATTTTGCTGTTTATTTAATAAGGTAATAACTCCATTATAAGTTGTAACCAACAGAGCGTGCGCTGAACGAATAAAATAATGGAAAATTTTGGATGAAATGTTTTTCTCGACCGCGTGTCGGGTAGCGACAACCTTGCGAAGAGAATGGCAATGACACTGACTCGGATTCAACGCGGAAAACGGAAGGCGGAATGTTGTGTGATGCTAACACACACACGTAAAACACACTTGTAAAACACACATTCAAATTAAATGGCGTGTGGTTTTACGAGCTAGGCTTTAGAATTCCTTTGCCGAGAGGGTTACACTTTTTCTATATCGAGGGGAAATGTACCCAGTGTCGAAAATTAATAATTTGTGTAGTAAAGTCCGCTGACTGTCTCGCCGTGTATGGAGCGAATTGGGTTCAAATTAGCAGGAAATTAGGAAATGATGTTTACTTATCTGTGCAATAATAGTTGTTCTTTTATCCATTATCCAACAATCTATCTTTTTCTTTTATTTTCCTAATGGATGTTCCTCGGCAACAAAGTCATGCGCCTATTACTATCCTTCAAAAAAGACGATTCCCTAAACAGGGATATAATGAGGATATCTTTTGAATTTTCTGCCTCATTCAGTAATTTTATCTATATTAATAAATTATATCTACCAACTATGTATGCGGTACTTAAAATATTTTAAATACTAAAATGTTTTCGTGCGTAAATTCCCATATAAACCTATTTCCCCACAGAAACCGGGAATCTGTAAGTTTCCCCTCAATATCGAAAAAGTCATTTCTTCCCCAACCGTCTAACGAAGGCTGGACGCTAAAGGATACTAAACTTCGAATAATATCATTTTATTTCTGGATTGCTATATTTCGTCTCGTAAACTCGATATAATAACTCGGGATAGACGCCCGTTTACGACTGTCAAAATCGTATTTCTAATAATAAAATGTCTCAATTTAGGCGGCCAATGTTTTATCGCGGGTGTAAAGAGGGGGTTCTAAACATTTTTATGCTTTGTTCGTGCGTTAGTTCGATGGGACCGCTTGATTGTGAAACTGGCATTAAGAGTACATAGGGGTCATTAAGTACCTCTATTTTTTTAGAAATATATATATCATTGAATGTATAATACATCATTACTAAACTTCGTATGCATAGTCAATAGTATTTACTTGCACAAGTCATTACTTGATTGTAAGTAATTACTTAAGCAAGCATTTTTATTCAATAGGTAAACATTTGAAGGAAGTAAGAACTGTGAAAACTTTAAATACTCTGCTAAAAAAATTATCAATTTTAGTAATTAAGAAAAATATTTTCTTAATTAAATAGAATGGAGAGAAAGAAAAAAATATTTATTCGGCCTAAATATAGCACAGGCAACGACACAATACAGAGGCACAGTATACGACGTACAAAAAAACTTCAGTAATAACTTTAACTGGCCTTTAATACAAGTGTTAAAGTCATCTCGATGATTTTCTTAGAATATGGGGACATAAGGTGCTAGTCAGCTGGCACGTCATCTTCAAGAAACGGAAAACTCATGTGCAGGTTTTCCCACGTTATTTTCCTGCACCTAAACAAAGTAATTGTTAATTGCCTTTAATTTTAAATGTGTACGAAAATTATAGAACAATTTACCGATATCCTTTTAAATATAACGTTCTTTGCAATCTTAAAAAAAAAAAAAACAAGAATGCCGAATATTTTCGTTTGTATTAAAATTTAAATAAAATAAAATACTTTGAAGAATATGCTTGCAATAAAGCTACGTAAAATTCTTGTATAATTAAAAAAATACGCACAATTATTAAAATAAAAGTTTGATGGCTCAATTCAAGTATTCCACAGTGTAGTACAAGATCCCTTTGCCGACGAAGATTTAAGCGAAGCACCCGCATATTACTAAACGTTACGCTAATTTTATATTATACCCGAGACCACCATAGTCTTCAGATATCCTGCTCAAACACTGTTAACTATCACGATTAACTTATCACGAGGAGATACAAGCTTCCGCCGTCGACAATTAAACGACCGCAGTGTGTCTGTAGGTACGTACGTGCAGGGACGCCGGTTGTAATAATAATTCAAGTTATCTAACCGGAGGCACGGCGGACGACACGTCACGTCGCGCGTTTTTATACGCATTATAAATATTTTTTTACCTCATACAAAATGTACCCCGGTCTACCCACAATTAGAACTTAAGGACACTTCATACGATGCATGTTTTAGTACGTGAGAAAATACATGCTGGTATGTACTAATACTTGCTACTAATATGGAACTCATTTTGAAAATAGAACACGTTCAAAATTTTGATTTTGGAAAGCGGATGTTGACAATCTATGATATTAAGATTGTTTGGGGATTATCGGTATACGATGTATCCTTGTCGATTGTTCAACAAAGTGCACCATGTTCAAGGATGTACATATACCTATTTAGTAACACGTCTGTCAGTTGTGGATTGTTGGACGTTGAGGTCTGTGACGTAATGTTATCAGGTGTCATATATTTGTTGTCTTTATTTTCTATAAATATACTGAGTGATATTGTATACTGAGTGAACCAATAGTGATGTGCCTCTATAAAATATTAAAGCAAAGTACTCGTGACCTTTATTCGATTACGTTTCCGTGATTTGTAGTAAATCCGTTCTGATTAATGTTGTATTCGACATTAATACTGGTAACTGAGATTGTAGGCTCTTATTGTTGAGTAAATTGTAACTGAAGGTAGGTGTTACTTAATTGTTAGGTTGTACGTCAGACAAGTTCGTAAAGCCTTAAATATTAATCAAACTTCTTATTTAAACAAACGGATCATGTACAACATCACGCACAACCTCTAATACACATTAAATAAATCAAAATTTAAAAATAAAACAAACAAATTAAGGATAATAAAAAAATTAAAAATCATTTATTTTAACCAATTTCAGGTCACTGTGCATTTTTTTAACTAATATAAATAAAAAAGTTAATAAATAAATGCGAAGATTATTTACGAAATGAGACAAGTATGAAAAAACAGATTTTACGCAGACATCGGTTCAGGTTCGCGCAAATGAATACGCAATCGCTTGGACGCATTCGATAAACCGCGGTCGTGACGGAGACTCCTATTACGTGTCATTCGATAACGACTTCGAATTACGTACTTTTTAATACCGTGAAATAACATTGAGGGCCTGCGAGGCCGCCTGCGGAAGCGATAGCGTTGTATGTATTATATTAAGTATTCCACGTAACAATACACCAGCGTGATATACGGTTTATACATAAGCGTGGACGTTAAAAACTATCTGTCCATAAAGTCTGTATATATAAACATCATCACAGCTCGTAACTGTCCCACTGCTGGGCTTGCGTCTCTTCAACAAAGTCAGCGTAAAGGTAGTTCATCACGCTGGTGTATCACGCGTAAAGGTAGTCAAGTGCGGATCGGCATCCCTCACACACCCTTAAGAACATTATGGAGAACTTTCAAGTGTGCAGGTTTAATCACGATGTTTTCCTTTACCGAAGCAAGTGATAATTAACTTGTAATGCGCTCATAGTTTTTTGGAAATTAGACATGTGTGCTAAATTCGAACTTACGCCCCCGTTCGAGTAACCAACGTTTGAACCACTAGTCTATCAATGCTTTTATATACATAAAGATAAATAATAACAAACTCTTAAATGCTAAGCAACTGACTAGAGGATAATGGGTGGATAGAATATTAGAAGATATATCTGAATATCCGAAACCCAAATCTCGGTCACATCCCTAGTTAGTCGTGAAACTATGCACGTAGTCTGAACTATCAATTCGTAGAAAATGTAAAGAAAAAATATTAACTTTGTTACTCAGATGTTTATTTTGATATAATATTCACTTCACTCATCCAGACATTCCGAGAAGATTTTGTTACCTTGACTGCAAGACTGATTCGTGATGTCCAATGAATCATTGAATCTGATTCATTTTAAATTGAATCAAAAATGTATCACATCTTAGTTTATACTGCTTATTGACCGATTCGTTGAACGACGCGACTATATTAATAGTTTCCCAAACTATTTCATTTTGCCATGCCATTTTCGTATTTGGTTAGCAGGTTTTGTAGTCCAAATAAGGTGTAATGATATGAGAAAAATATTAAAAGGAAAACAATCCCTAGCTTATAATATAGATATTAATGTTAGAATTAAAAAGTTTTGTAAGTACCTCATTTTTATAATAATATAAGCACGTAAGAATTTAAAATTAAGTTAGGTTAATATAAAAAGTAAGATCCGTGGCGCAACGATTATGACACCGGACCATCGTTCAAAAGGTCCTGGGTTCAGTTCCCTGCGAAGTAAAAATTTGAACGTTGACTTTAAATTTATATTATAGGCGGGCGAGTGTGTTCATCTCTTCGTATGTTATCCATGGCATCAAGCCTTACTTAGTCTAAGAGTGGAGATAGGATTGTATATATACTCCTACATATATCAAATACCGTCAATGCTATTTGACCCTTGACAATATATAATAGGGCCGATTTTCCAGCGTAGAACAGGATCATTAGTATATTAAATAGACTAGTCTAGTCTAGAATAATAGGAAATAAACGCTTTAATAAACAACTTAAACCCTCTCAAAGCGCGTGGCATCCCTGTTTGCTACTCACAGCGACCCGTCCAATGTGCTGCGGCCCTACTTTGAGAACTACTGCTTTAAGCAATGCAATTGTTTCATTTAACTGTCACAAACTTCTGATTGCTACTTCGACTACATCACCGAAGCGTTATATTATAATCAGCTGAGATATCAGTGTATTTAGACATAATTATAATTATCCCTCACCTGGATCGTATTCACCTTTAGGTTGGTAATGTCAGTCGGAGTTTGAATTCGTTCAATCCCTTAATGGAGTTTCCATGTACTCGACATGTACACCTTGTCAGAAGTTTGATTACGGAAAGATAATGGTAATGTGAATATGACACATTTCCAGCAGAGGGTTGGGTGTGAGTTGTAAATAATGAAATAATGAATTATTTGGTCTTACGTGCGTGCACTGTTCTTTAAAAGAGGTAATCCATTTTTACCTTTAATATATATATTTTTTTTAATTATATGGTAGTTGACCATTAAACGCTAACACACTCATACCTCCGCAGTAGGATTCCCTGTGTCGCGGGTGGTATGGACAACACAAAAAACACGTTACTAACACCCATGACCCGAGAACAAATATTTATCTGTCACATAAATATCTGCCCCGGCTGGGAATCGAACCGAGGACCCCTCGCTTCGCAGGCAAGGTCACTACCAACTAGGCTACGAGGCCATTCACACGTGTATTTAGACACAACCTCACATAAACTATGAGTCAAGTGTAATAAATATATCGTTTTATAAACTAACTTGCCCTCGCTTCCCTTCCGGATAATATATTATGCATTAGTAAACATCCTCGAAACAACTGCAACACAATGTTTTTATCAAATTTTCATTTCGCTTTTATTAAACAAGATATTCATTTACGGTATTATTTGCTCTAAGATAATCAGTATCCTAGAACAAGTGTCCATAGGTTTCTGGTTGCCGGCAGTATTAAGCAGACAGGAAGATATAAATTATAAAAAATATGTTAAGGCCTGTGTATATCGATGATGAAGCCAGCCTTCGATCCACCAAATGATTACGGGTTTAAGTAATAAGTAATCTGTAACACATATCTCTCCTGGTAATTGAGAAGCCATTCCGCCGCGCCTGTGTTGTATAATTAAGGACATAAGTCGCTGGTCTATGAGAGCTCCATTACCATCTATCAGCCTTTAAATGTCCGCTTCTGGACATAGGCCTCCGATATTTGTGCCACTCAAACCGGTCTGAGCTTTCTGAATCTATCGAATACCCACTATCTTCTTCAGGCGTCAGTACATCTGGTTGCGGGGCGAACTACACTCCTTTTTCCGAGACGTGGACGCCATTCAAGAACCTTTCTTCTCCAACGGTTATAGGTCCTTCTTACTATATGGCCAGTCCATTGTTCGTCTACGAATTTCATCATTTCTGATGCTTACCTACATTATAAATTTCCAAAAAATATCCAATACATACATTTAGCATAGTTATAGGATACGTAGATACAGCAGAAGAAAGAAACTGATGGAAAAACACGTCCCCGCTGTGAAAGCAATCGAATCGACTGTCGAAACGAATTGTGGCGAAATTACTGAAAAATATTGTACAAAGCACACACTTCCACCTGTCCGCCCTTGTCACTATAACTATTATGTATTAAGTTAGGAAATTCTTATTTTTATTGAAGTAACAAATGCATAATGGGAATTCCGTTAACCATAAACCCTTTGTATTTTAGTAAGTAATAGGTACCAGGGTCAGACCAAAGAAATATGTTATGAAATCAGAAGTATGTCAACTTAAAGCGTTGCGAATCACCGGGGTAATGTCCTTCATTGCTGTCAGCCACGGCTCCTCAGTGCGATGATAACCACGTAGGTATCCCGATGGATATGTTAGATGTTCCACGGTATCCGTGGGAATTGTAAGAGTAAAGAATCTACATTTGACAGTCTATCCCACGTTTTACTAGGCAATGGTTTTTGAGTGGAAGGTGTTCTCGCTGCCCGAGTACTAACTAAGTGTCGGCTATGGTGTTCATTCTCACTGATGAACCAACTAGATAATCTTTCTCACCGACTTTAATTCTAACGATATTTATAGGATTTACTGTTGTCGGCTGTTACGTACTAATTCTTGCATTTTCAATTGAATTTACATTATACCTAGCCGTAAATGAACACATGGGCTTAATGGTAAGTGGCCATTCTCACTAACGGACACCAGAAACACCCAAGACAAAAACATGCTACAAGAGAAAAAAAAGCAAAAAATGCTTTCTCTCAAGCCTCTCGTCAAAATATGACCAGTCGTTTGGCGCCTGGACCAAGCAAGGGTGGCAACTAACGAGGCAGGCTCCATAAAATATAATACCTAATACTTGTAATAATATTAATTAAGTCACAATAATCCTAATAATATTAATCTTACGCTGCAACTAACCAGGGCGGCGGTTTCTATCGCCTCTTAAGATACCATTCAGTTGTTAAATATCAACCAGAAAATAATTTGGCGCATCATTTGAGAACCAATTAAAGAGGGTTAATTTAGAACTTACCTTTTATGATACTATTGGTATTGATGCATAGCGGTGACCACTCACCAACACATGATCTATCGCTTATCGACGGTTACTTTATGATAGGCTCTTTATTATAACACCATATCTTTACCGTATATACCGTTCCGGTTGGAAGGGTGTTGGTTGACAGTTACATTTAAACAGGCGACGACAACTGTCCTCAGGGATAGCATTAGCAACGCACCGGTAACCAACATGAAACAGAGCAAATACTAAAGATTGCAGATATTTACTAACAGGACAAACCTGCTATAACAGTCCTGCCACAGTCCTCGAATAATAAAAATATTAACAGGACTCACCTTCTGACTGCAGTCCCTCCTATTTAGGATTTTAGAAGAATAGGATTTTTCCTATCCGAGAATGGTTGAAGTTGTCCATAGGCGGTAGATGAAGGTGAGACTGCAAGCTTGTTTGCTATAATTATCCCATAAAAAATCATGCACATCTCGAAACAAATGCATATTGTGTTAGAGTTAGGTATCTACCGTGAAACCAGTGCTGTAACGCTATACTGATAAAAGTATAAAACTATTACGATGCTAAATGCAAATGTCTATCTATGGCCAGCTATCCAATAACAGCTGAATCGCTCCAATCTCAGCGAGTCTTCGTCTTAAGCCAGCAACGAGAACAATCACAATAAATTGCTCAAAAATTAGATACCGAGTTTATACCGTTCGCGGGCTGCGGGGGAACTACGCCGCGATTAGTGTTGCCTGCAGTTACGATTTTCGTCGGATTTCCTGATATTTCTGTCTATCACTCTATCTATCTAGTAGCCTTTTAAAGTCCTCTGCAGGACATAGATCTCCCCTAATTTGCGACACTCCGACTTGTCCTGGGCCCTCTAAATCCAGCGGTTTAATGCTATCTTCTTTACTACCTACCTGATATTTATTGGTTCTAATTGTTATTATTTCTCGTCCATCATTAATGTTAATATCTGTTGTTATAGTTTTAAAAAAGAATGTCATTATACAATAATTTACTAATTTTCAATTTATTTTCTTATTTTTTTTATTTTTTAACATAAATCTATTTATCGATAAACATATAAGAATTAAGTATAAAAATATATATACATTTTTCAGTATGTAACAAAACCATTTGGCTTTGGAAATATTACGTCGTATTATATCAGTTGGCCCATAACAGAAGGATGGTCCATACTTCAGTCTTTTTACCGCCAGTCCTTCAATTGATGCTGACCTTTACAATATCAGGTGTTGTTAGCGGGATATGTGATGAAAGTGGTGTATTCATTACCCATTTACCATACTTATTCTTGCTTATAATTATTATATTTAACATTCGGTAAAGAAAATATATAATAATCATCTATAGGTATTTGTTTTTGAACGGCTAAAGTAAAGTGACCATACTCAGACACATTGCCATATTTTTTTTAATGAAATAAACGACTTTATTATTTGAATTCTTTTCCTGTTTTCTATCACTCCGAAGCTGGCAACACTAGCTGCGATATACAAAGGCAATAAAAATAAATTGGACGCAGCTAGTACGGCGCTGGCCGCCGTTTTATATTGGAGTTATGTGCCGATGCTCGTGGCTCGGACGGTTGCCGGGCCGCGCCGGGTCGCACCGGGCCGCGACGGGCCGCCCGATGAAGCGACGATCTTACCCAACTAATGTTTGCTCTGCCCTCCTATTTCTTTACTGTTCATTTCGTGTAACAACTTATATCGGCAGATAGCTTCTTACTTATGTATTGATATAACCTTAGTTATTCACCTTATGCATCAGGCTTCCGCAGTTTGTGGCTATCCGAATAGTAACATTGAAATGATACTTGACAGATAACTATGAACCAGGGAAACTTTTTCGGTACACAAATGTATATTCTGAGCGGGAATCGAATGCGAACAGTCTTCGTTATGGTGCACCAATGACTGCTCTTTTCTTGGGTTATACAAATACCTATTAACTAATATCATTACATAACTATAAGAGATTATCTAATATTTCAATACATCCAGCGTTTGGTAAATACAGTGATGTAACAATATTGACAAATATTTAAAAAAAAACATTGTTCTTGTATAAATTGTATGTTTTAACACCTTACAAGATTTTTGTGGATGTCTATAAGTATGTTTTTGTAATTTACTGTACTTAGTAGTAGCCTTGATATTATTAAAACAACGCAATTTATTGATAGACCTAAATAAATATCATAAATTTAATCTCAATACCAGCAGCTGAATGAACCATAATCGAGTTTAGCCAGCAAGCTTTACAATATATCAGGGTATAAAAGGATAATAACCGCCCAATAACTGCGGTATTACCCTCAAGACCGAAGTTTATATCTCAGAGGTCGCTGTAAAGTCAACGCTAGTATTGAGGGTGAACATAATTATGTTATATTCGATATTGAAGTTATGGGTCTGGCTATACTGGCTATCAGTGTTAATATGTTTTACTGTCGATCGTTTATTTCAAAGTATATTTAATACTCAATTCAAAAATGGATTTGAGAGCACCTCACTATTGTGGAGACATGGACGTACCTAGCTTTCGGTTTAGAGAAGGTAGTGCGAGGTAAGGCTCATAATAAATAAGAACTTGTGTGAGGAGCAGTAGATGCGTATTGGTATTCAGCCACCAGATGCGGCACTTGCCTTTCCTCACCCTCCCCTACCCCTCGGCACGCCCATATGGGAAGATGTGCTAATAACGGATGAAATACAAAAAAATCGGCGTTATAGTTGCAATGTTCGAGAGTCAATCTATATACAAATTCAACTCCTTTTTCTTAGCAATCGACGCGTTAGATGATGTTCTTAATATCCATGAGCGGCAGTGATCGCTTATAAAGCAGCTCATCTTCTCATTTACTGGCTGTCCATGGAGCCAGGTGTCCCAGTAAGTCCTATAATAAAACCTGAACATTAACAAAATACAGTAACATGAATAGCACTTTTACTTATATGTATTAAGCTATGAAACTTAAACTAACACATAAACCATTAACTTCAAGAATTAAAACGTATTCACTGAAAACTTGCACCAAAAATGTATTAATTCCCGAAGTCAGTCAAAGTCAACGACGCCGAATAACATCGAACAACTGATAACTAAGCGCCACTTTCTACTTATTTAGAAGGAAAGCTTAATGCCCTGACAGTAATAAGTAATTAATATTCATAATAAATATTCATCAGTTACAATAAATCGAAAATCCAGCGAAACATAAGCGGCTCGCGAAATAAAACTCATACAAGGAGTTTGTAATCAATTTGTCGAGACCCCGGTCTCCCCGACCGCCCTTCGAGAGTTAAATTGAAAAATCTACAGCGAGCGGGCGTTGAAACAAAAAAATGGCACCTCGTTAATATTTTCTACATAGTAAAAAGTAAAATTTGTAAAGCTGACGCTGCTCAGGTACACATATACGAAACAAATAGTTTGAACACACTCGTCGTTTCGAGAAACTAGACCACGGATTCCAAAGCGTCCACATGGACCTTCGGTGATCCACAATGAGATAGATGGGACCGACGGAAGCGCTCAATGAAATTGGGACTTCATGAGATATCAATCGAAGTCCACAAGAATTTCATTTTAGGTGTGACCTTAGTTTTGGTTTTACATGAACGGAAAGATTCATTTGCTTCCATGATTATTTGTATAACAGAAGACACGTTTTTGCTCACTCGAATATAATACTCCATAAGGTCTTATATACTTTATATTGTGTTCTAATTCTCTTAACTATAACGTATAAACTTAAGTAATTACTTTAACCATAGATACAAGTATATATGTCAGAGAAACGTATAGATAGTACCTATCTACTTGTGTAATACAGTTCGGACGATCTCATACAATAGCCTGTGGTTGTATCTAATCTACACGTGTGCGCTTTACCGTTTGAAGCTACTCTGTGGCTTTGCCCGTACTCGCATAATACCATATTGATGTGTAGAGGTCGAGCTGTCGGCTGGCATGAGCTATTGTTTCACTAGATACTATTTACGTTTCATTAACTATTAACTAGTTCCCACTAGAAACACAAGCTGGCGATAATTTGACACAGATCATTTAGAATAGGTCAATGTTAATGGGTATTTTATATGATACCACAAAATTTGCGCCACTTTATAGTTAAAACTAATTTAGTTATTTAAATGCAATAAGTAGTTATTTTTTGATGTTAAGTATTTTATAGGTAGTTAATTTGCTTTGCTATGTCTTGTTAAAAAAAAAAATACTAGGCAAATTATCTGACAGACGGGGAAATAAATCTGGAACCCGTGGGAAGCAGAGTCACTATATAAGCAGAACCACATCATTATCATAGTTATGATTTTTACATTATCTTAGTAACAATATCTCTACGATTACTTATTTTTATTTTGTGTAACATGAAAACACATTCATTAAAATAATTCCGGGAAATATTCCGACCAATTAAATTGACAAATTCTAACTAAACATTGATAGGACGCAGTCACAAGGACGTTACTCCGGTGATAAAGATGACTTCCAATTTTATGATCCTAATAAAAAACGATTTAGTCTGAATCGGATCTCGCGGGGAATATATAACGGATAGGTACTCGTAAGGTTTCAGTATTCGAAATTATTTTCAGTAGCTATAAACGAACTAAGGTTTTTATAAATGAGTATTGTGAAAGAATTTCAATCGTGATCTCTTGCCAATGTTATAAACGACCAACTTCCAGTGGGTCCAATTACTAACTGGATGATCACTAATAGGTATTAATTGATAGGATTAACCTATACAGTCCATCCACAGTCTTCTTACTAATGAATAATCACAAATAAACTGATAATCTTATTGGGATATTTCTTATACTAATAGGACCTTTTGTTATTTAACCTAACCTAGCCTAACTATAGTCCCTCCTACAATCCTATTTGACACATGTCACAGACGTTCATACTCGACAGGGGATGGGGGCACGGCAAGCTTGGCTATCCTAATCCCATAAAAAAGGCAGTTCATCATTATCACTTCATACCGCAGCAAATTGTCGGCCAATTTTCTGTATGTAGCATAATGGCAATACAAAGTTTACTGCAGTCAGTATTACTAGCTGTATGTACGTAGTACTAAGTACTAACTTAGCTAGTTATTGAGCTGCACTGATCCCATGTCGGTGTCCGCCTTGTTGCAAATGAAGCGTTATTGAAACTCTAGAGACGAGATATTAGCCGCCGGTTCCGCTCCTCGTGTCGTTCATCGGAAAGTTTCGGCAGCTGTTAAGGTTAACTTTGATCGATCGGGAATTAGTAATTAACATTTTAACCTTCCCCGCAATACCAGGAAAATGACTGGCAAGGCAGAAGGAATGATGAGGTGTACATTATGGTCGTCGCCATCCAAATAATCCAATAATCCATTTATAAGCTAGGACTTTAGCAATACAATTGAAACGCGATACAACAAGAGTACAAGAGACGAATTGGACTCAAGAATAAAAGGTCTTTTATCGTCCAATGGAAACAAAAGTAATATACAACATTGACAATAAAGTCGGTATGTGGGTCTGTATCCAAACTGGAATACACAAAAAACATAACAATAGGCATCACAATAGGAATAGAAAGATCTAATATATAAAGAGAGGCAGGTTGATAATTTGCAGAATAATCTCTGACTACCCGCGCGCACAATAAAGAATATTGACACAATAACTAGCGCCAGTCGCCGCACCAGACCTGAATATTAGATGGTCCGCGGCCGGATCTCCTGTGCTCGTTGTCCGCCACGGCACGGCTTCAATAGCAGCGACAATGCGGATGTAGTGCACAGAGTGAAATGAGAGTTAGATTTCGTCTTTGATTAGAGACTGTCGAGATTCCAGTCAATATTTTGACAGATCATTTAGACAGTTTAATTGTAAGATTATAGAAATATTTAGTTAATATTCAGCTTTTACGCAATTAATGACTTCGAAAAGCCTGGACAATAGAGATGCAATATCTCTACTATGTTTGGTCTGTTTATTGATGTGTTGGGAATATGAAATACGTAAAAAAGCTGGCAAACACAATGCCAATCACATTTTTGTGTTAATTATAATTAGTTGTATGTAAAATACGTTTAAACACAGTTAAAGATTGTATTTTAATTGAAATATGATACTTTAAATGTGAATCGATATAAATAAAACAAACATTAAATATGGCCCTAGTTATAATACTACATCAGTGAAAACTGTATCGACATCAGTATATAGCAGCAGCAGTAAAATATGATAAAATATTTTTTTCGGAATCTATTCACTTAATAAGTACCCAATAATATTATTTTTAAAACATCGTCCATGTATACTCGTCTCGTACTATCAGTTAAGCATTATTCACATTAGGAACCGTAAAAGGTAAGGAGGTTGCTACGTGAAATAGGTGGAATTATCGTATCGTGTTACAATGGACTCGGCGTTATTCTGAGCACAACACAAGGGGAATCCCAAACGAGCTCTTAATAATACCCCTATATGATATCGCCAGAGTATTTCGGTAAATGGTTTGCTTGCTTACTTCAGATTTACTCCCTTTGCAGCAAAACTGTTCCTTACACCGTGGCAATAAGATTTATTTTTATATCAAACGCTGGTCATAGTTGAACAGTAATGTGGGAATTGAATTTTGAAGTAAATCTTGTCGTAACGTAACAATGTTAAAACGAGTTTGTTGCGTGAGAACTGATTTTCGTACTGTGCTTCCAAATTCGTCAACATGATTCAAAAAATAATTATTGGTGACCTCTATCTATCTATCAGCCTTTAAAGGTCTACTGTTGGACATATACCTCCCCTAGTTTGCGCCACTCAGACCGGTCCTGAACCTTCTGAATTCAGCATTATTGCAATTATAATTGGTAATTTATTGCAACCTATTTACTTCCCTTATCAGAGTATCGGTTTCTCATAACTGGTGTACAACTAAGATGGATTAGCACAGTTAGTACCGTGGGCAAAAGCTGACAAGTATCATATAGTTCTAAAGCCGTCCGAAGGCCTCCAATGTGACCACATATTTATGCCTAACTAGAAATTGAAAAAATTAGAAAAAGTAACATTATAATGAGAACGAATCTTTGATCTGAATGCCTATGTTTTGAAAGTATAGTCTATTTTTGAAAAGACCGACTGTCTATATATTTATCTATCAGCCTTTAAATACCGGTCAGACCGGTCCTGAGCTTCTGAATCCAGCGAATACCCACTGTCTTCTTTAGGTCGTCAGTCCATCTGGTCGCTAGACCGACTACGGAGCACTTATCTGCTTACAAATAGAGAGGATTAGAATGTAGTCCACTGCGTTGAAAATTTCCTACAGCTAACATCTAATTCTCATGATATCCAAAGTTCTACTCTTCATAATCAATTAACATTGATTTACACAAGGACATCATGGCGAGTGTCGAAACTTGTAGAAACTCACTGAAACGAGGAAAGACGAGACGATTTTAATGCCATAAACTTTACGCAGCATGTTGTTAAAGTTACCGTATTCGCACATTTGTTATGTTTAGTTTACTTAATGTATCTGTATTAATCATAATAACATTAATAAGCGCAGAATGAACTCTGGTATCAGTGGTAATGGTTTGATTTGTGACAGTCGGGAATTACCAAGCAACAAGAAACGCCTTAACACAATAATATTTAATTGAACGTAACTTGTTATTTATGTTAGTTATTCGCACTTGATTTCCTTTTAAAAGTAGTTTGTTTGTTTTTAATGAGAAAAAACAAAAGAAGAGGCTACAATTTCTCCTGACACCCGTGGACAACTGTGACAAGTTTCGAATAGAACTATATTTTTGAATAGGAGACTGTAGTAAGTCTTGTCAGTATTAGTTTGTTTTTCATCATTAGTAGATTAGTCCTGTTAGTAAGTAATAGTAATCGACCAGTTTCCAATCGTTAGTCATTTATCCCACTCACAGTTGATCACGGATGCGTTGATATCACTTAAAACGGATCGTCTCCTATAAATGTGTAACCATCAACCTAGATTACCTTTAAAACCGGACCACAATAGCTGCAAGGTAATATTAACATGGCAGAATGAGGTAATGCGGTTGTACCTCCTCGGACGAACCATACGTAGGTAATACCACCCACTATTGCGTTTATAAATTAAATTAACTCCGGATTATGATATGCATCTTAGTTACTTTCTTATCGTTACATGTTACTTCAAATGTCTAATTAACTAGGATAGTTACGAAAATTCGAGAACTTAAAGGCAAAAATATAATTATTCTAGTATTCCTATTCCGTAGAGCTTCTGAAAAGTCCAAGCTTAATATTGACTTCTTCATAAGGGAACCTGTGTGAAAAGTATCAGCATTCTAGATTCAACGGTTTGGATTGAACCCTTTTCTTTTTATTTAAGTATGTACGGATGAGGCGACCAACTTGAAAATAGGTAATTAACGTGTCTTGTTCAATAACTTTTATTTATATCACGACATTTTGATATAAAATCGCAAGCGTCGGGGTATAGGTCACGATAAAATAATTATAAAAGTTTATTTTTAGACCTTGTGTACCCTCGACCAGTATTCAGTCAATTGTGTGCTCTGGACGAGGTGTAATCGATCGATAAATATGAAAATTTTGAAATTATTTTTTGTTATATTATACTTCTTCATAGCAAGAGCTAAACGTGGTATTCTGAACAGCATGCTTAGTGTGCTCAACATTACGACAAATACTCGAATAGCAGACATCTATAATTTGATACCTTATGAAAATAACATTGTTTTTCTTGGAACGAAGAAATTTGTTGAAGCTCTCAGTGCTAGAAAAGTATCCGTGGAGCCGAAAAACGAAGGGTGGCTCATCAAACTATATTCCACAAGTGTAAACGTCGTAGACATTGTTTTCCAAAGACTGTCTAATGTTTTTGTCAAGGATACCTCTCAGCCTCAAAAGGACACCATAGCCAAGATTTTTAACTACTTTAACAAAGACAAATGACAAAAAGAATCAAAAGTTAAGACGTATTCATTTATTAAGACGCAAAAGCTGTGGAAGAAAAAATGTAACTATTCAGCTTTATATCGCAACAACAAGATTGTTATAAATAAAGTGAACATAAATTAATTAGATATTCGTAATATATTCAAAGACGTAAAGAGTTCTGTGAAAGATTTTGTAATTGTACCAACGAACACAAAAGTAAAGATGGTGATGATTTTGATATTGATATAATTACATAATTTGGTTTATCGAATTTTTGGCAGAAACTATGGGAAACGTATTACAAATAGTGAGTTGACTATTAGGTAATATACGGCTATCAAAATTAAATAAATTAATTTAATTGGTAATAAATATTTTTTTCTTCATTTCCCTTGCTCAATTACGTATGTTCCGAAGGGTTCGTGATCAATTCCCTCTGCCGTGAAGCGCCGAAGACTTAACAGTTCCCGATATATGATTTATTCGTCATTCGTGTCTCCGACGGCGCCGTTTGTGTCAACTTTATGTTTATTTCCGTACCATTGTTTTTAGTGTAACCGTATCATTTCGCGACATCGCCTCTTGAGACTGACTAAGTTCTTTTATTTTAATAATCGACCATATCTCTCCCACATACAGCATAAAATTGCATGTTCGTGAGGTATGACGTGTTACGTATCTAGTGAAGATTTATAAGGCGCAAGTTTTGGTATACTATCTACGTCGTGAAGTCTTCTATACGAAAGTTATGAATTTTCAAATGTGATAAATTATAGATATTGGATATCATTTATTCACATATTCTACTTCCTTTGTCTTAGACCTGAATATCTAAATGTTGAACCAATGCCAATTTTTATGTCATCAATCTGGAGGTTCAGTTTGCTAGTCGTAGCGATATCAAATAGATTTATATTATAATTTTACAATGCAATATGAAGTTATTTGTAACACAATAACAATAGTATAGTAAATATTAATATATTCATACTCACATTATTAATGCAAACGTATGTTTGTTTATCCTTTTTTACGACTCAACGGAGCGACGCTATAGCTGGATAGTACGAAGAGTACATTCATTTCTGTGGAAAGATCCATTACGATGTATATTTCACCCAAATTAAAGTAAGTGTCTAACAACAAAGCGTTGCCTAAC
This sequence comes from Calpodes ethlius, assembly GCA_018251375.1. Taxonomy (NCBI): domain Eukaryota; kingdom Metazoa; phylum Arthropoda; class Insecta; order Lepidoptera; family Hesperiidae; genus Calpodes; species Calpodes ethlius. The sequence continues at coordinate 19,891 of DWPA01000768.1, forward strand.
AGCCAGTGATAAAAAGGAATTGAAGACCTTTTTGCAAAGCCACGGGCAATAAGTAATATAAAAAAACTATTAGTAGTCTTTGAAAAGGCGAGAAAATATATATCAACCTTTCTCATTTCCCTTTTATTGGTACAGGATAGTCAAAAGTTAATTTTCAGTACATGAGCAAGTACGTGAAAGTTTGTAAGGGTTTGTATACTTACTATTAATAGAAACAACACTTTGTGTTATCTTAACAATCCCTAAAGTAATAAAGCACCGCGCAGTGATTCCATTTCTGTGGCGCTCGGCCGGCAGACGTTCGGACGCGGCTACGAGAGATTTACGAATCCTGGTCAGCGTACAGTCAGCAATATTGGACGTAGTTTTGCCAAATGAATCTAACCCACAAAAACCTTTTTTTTCAGTTACACCACAAATAGCATCTCCACATCAATTATGGCATATGCAAAAAAAAATCAAAGCTGCATGGCACATTTTTCTGAATAAAATATTTTATAAAATTTAAAATAAAGCTATAGTCTCGTTATTTTAATATAACAATTACATTTAAAGGCATTTTGTATAACTACGTCCAATTATTTACGATTTCGGATATCAAATTGTAGGTACTAATAAACTTAATAATTAGGTTAAATTTGGAATTAGAAGTTATATTACTTTCGTTTTCTTTCGCAATGTGTAAACGAGATGTTATACTTATATCCTCGGCAGTTTTAAGTGTATAAAGTTAGTCGCTAACTAGTAGTTACATAACCGTGGGCGATAGACATTTATCAGTTTAATAAATACGAATTTAAATATTGATTAATTTAGGACACCTACTTACTGAAATCAAATTTACGAGCAATTTAATTAACCCTCAAGATACTTCTTCTCCGCTGACCATTTCCAACTGCAGACTACGTTAACTAAATTACAAATCAAAGATCTAAATAAAATTAATTTTTAACGTACAATTGTTTGCCGACGCTACTCTTTACTAGAGTTAATTTAATAGTGCGTAACGGACATTCACGGCTTATCTCCTTACTCCTTGGCCAATTTCAAGGGATAGATGGAACCGCAAACACCATGCATCACCACGGAATACCTAACACGATCGTAGGTACCACCTAAACTTATTACATCGTCTTACAAAAAGAAGACAAATAGACATAGTTTACTTTTAAGGGTGCGAATATTTGGAGATTTGAAATTTTTGCACTATTATTGAGATATATTCTAAGTTGTTCATCAAAGTAGAGGAATAATAAGAAGTTAAGGCATTAAGAACGTTAATCGAAATTGACGTAGATAATAGCGCGGGCGGGTAATACGGTACAATGGATTCGGGACCGTTGATTAAGTAAATAGGGAGTAAGGATGAAATCCTGGGAACAGCTAGCAACTATACCAATATTGTGTATTGCCTGAGTATATATTAGTACTGTAGCGGAAATTATCAATTACAAAATTATCTAAGCCTTAGTTACAACTGCTCGAAGCTACATTTGATTTTGAAGCTAAAAGCAAAAGTGTGATACGTCGAACTTGTCAATGAAACCTTTATTCTAACAGATATTTACCTATAATATACTAGCAGACACTATTGTCTGTGGTACAGTATTCGGTTTAGATAAATAATTTCGAAGAAACAATTAGAATTATCATTTCATACATGTATTTTCCAACTAACCTCGGGACCCTCCGTTCATGTAAGTACTATCTACGCCGGTGTTAATGTTTTCTACGTAACTATTAAGTAGTAGATTTACAACGAACATGGGTACTTAGTACCTATATCATTACAATCCATAATTGTCCCACTGCTGTTTTCGGGTCTCCTCTCAAGAGGTAAGGAGTATAGGCCATAGTCTACCACGCTGGCAAAGTGCGGATTGGAAGACTTCACACACCTTCGAGAACATTGTGGTGAACTCTCAGATGTGCAGGTTTCCTCACGATGTTTTTCTTCACCGAAGCAAGTGATAATTAACTAGTAATATTCACATAACTTTTCGAAAATAAGAGGTGCGTGCAGGATTCGAACTCACGCCCCCACGTTCGGGAGTCCAACGTTCGAACCACTAGGCTATC
>DWPA01000769.1:0-21950 GCA_018251375.1 Calpodes ethlius
GGATGTATTTTTGTAAGAAATTGTGAATCATTGTGTTTAAATTAATAAATACTTTGACATTTACATAATAAAATATACACAAAATGTTCACGAGTATTTCTATTACGTTAAAGTAAAGGATAAAGAAATATATGAATCGTTGAAATTAATTCTTAAGCAGTTGAAAGTGAAGCTACAAAAAATATATGAGTCTATTTGATGTATTTATAGGATATTTTTAATTAGACAAGTTGATAGATACTTCCACTGAGTTTAGTTGTTTAACAGAACATAAGTAATGCCTGAACGTATATGTATTCCGTGACCTCAAACATACATAGTTAGGTTTGATTTCAATCCTTTATAAAGTAGGTAGCCGGGTAACAATTCCCTTCCAATCCAGTCCGCACTGAAGTCTTCGGTATAATTGTTTATTCAAATACGGCAAACTTTGACCGAATTAGGTAAGGCGAATTAATTTATATTTGCGTTAGAACTGAGTCCATGCCCTTCAACGATTAAATACATTTATAGAGTAAAACCAATTATACGCTCAGAAAATATTTTGTTTCATATTATTACTCTGTATTTATAAGGAATCAAATCTTCCAATCAAATATATCTATTAAATTATATTTCGAGACGAGTAGGTAATCTTCGTTAATAGCCGACAAAAGGGCAGAGGAGGATATGGCAAGTGGTGAACATCGCCCAGGTAACCTATGTTAGGTTACGTCATAAGCAACGCAGATGCGCTACCAACAGAGAAGTATGTTTGGGATATAACCATTATGATAAATATCATTTAAATTTCTTCATTGGCTTTTACGTGATACTAGCAGATAGATAATAATAAAGAAATAAGTTTGGTGTTTTTATCGAAAACAAATACCACCTAAATTTATATTTTCAAGAAATATCAAATGTTATAATAATATCAGAATTTTCGTTGCGTTTCTAGAATATTGAATACATTGTTGCCATTATAACAATATTTGTAATAGTTGTAGGTAATCCTTTTTTGAGTTTAATTAAACAAAACATTAAATTAACTTTTCTATTGTTTATACACAGGTACAGAAACATCGGGTTTCACAAAAGAGATCGTTATCCGGATTAAAAGAAAGATAACTTATACAAAGTTAGTAAGTTAGGGTTCTCCTCCAATGATATTTCTAACCGCGTACAATACAAAATAATAATCGAGCTCCGCGGCTTATGTAGTTGGAAAGCAAATTAATAATATTCCAAGCAAACGCGGCGCCGGCTGCCCTTACAGCAATTTCAGAATTATTCTCCCAACAATAGTAATACGAGACAATATTGGATATATCGTCATTCGATCTTATCTCCTCTCGCTAAAGAGGCGAAACGAATCGTAAATTATACACGTGAATTAACGAGATGAGTTCTTTAGATAAAGCCGGTATACACTACACGGGCTCGGCGACCGTACCTTATTGTAATAAAAATTTTGTGATCATGTATTTATTTTTTGCGAAGTAAGATTCTTTAGCAACAATAAAAAGATATGCCTTGCAAGAGTATTAAGCATTCTATGTTGCGCTTGACATTGCGCTGACATTTTCTGCTTTATACACTATTTTACTGTTCAACTATTATTTCTTGTAGTGATTTTGATTTAAGCCCATGAGTGTTTCACTGTTGGCTTCAAGTATCCGCTCATAATGTGTGGTGTATATATATGTATATGCTATAGTCCGCCACGTCGGATTGGCAGCCTTCACACACCTTTGACAACATTATGAAGAACTCTCAGGTGTGCTGGTTTTCTCACGATATTTTCCTCCAAAGAAGCAACTCGTAATTAACTTGTAATATAAGGTTGTTTGAAAATTAGACGTGCGTACAGGATGCGAACGCACGACCCTGCGTTTGAGGTAACCAAGGTTGGAACCACTGGGCTATCACTGCTCAATAGTACATACTTACACTGAACTGTATATTATATTTATATAACTACTAAATTATAAATCTAGGATAATTGAACAGACATAAGCAAACTATTTACGATAAAGTTTCCGTTATGTCATCGGGTTTACGAAACGTTAAAAACGAAGGTAAAAGATTCGTTACGGCCTAGAAAATAATCGGGCTTACGGATAAGTACAAGCTTCAATCAAATATTCGAGAATCCTTCTTAAGAGGTAGATTCACAAACCTTCATGTACCGAGCCCTTTATGGAATAAGGACAACTAAAGGACAATCCGTAATCCGCCTTTCCCGTAGGACCAGCGGCTTATTTTCGAGCAGGTAGGTCAGAACTTAAAATTATACACGAAGATAAGATTAGGAAATTCAAAACATTTGTAATATAGTGGATTTTTTATACCAATAATATTCTATGCCCTTATCTCTTTGTTTCTTTTTTATCTTGTTTGGTTGCCTAACTTCGATTATGTAAAGATTGGAAACGTAAGAAATTGTTAACATATTTTTTATCTACATCTACTCGTATGCTAAGGTTCACATACGTTTTTGACCGAGCTTTATATATGCGCGTGGCGTCATTTAAGATTTATTTTATTATATATTTTTTTGGTTATTTTTAATAAAATAAAATAAAAATATGTTTCGTTACTCTATAGCAGTGGTGACCCTAGTACTAAGGTAACCTAGTATGGCTAAAGGGAACATTTAGTTGTCATCCAAAATTTTAAAGATTCTAAAAATATAAATGGCATATTGGAATACTAGAGCGTTCCACTACTCTCTCGCCACATACAAGAGCCTTTTAATAAATTATATCGCTTCGGGATAGAATATCGGGTGAGAATCGCCAGGGTATCGATTCGCAACAATATACGATAGGTTAACTTTTTATCATATAAAGATTGTTTTGTAAAGATATCTTGCCACAAACGTCACTCATCTACCTACCCACATCGACTGTAACCGTTTTTAATATTATATGCTCATGTTAGTTGCATATCAACTATCAAAGAGTCAATATATTTTTTTATTATTTTATCTATTACCTATTAAGATACTATGAATACATAAATTATTGAAAACGATCGTTGATCCGTCGAGTCTTTACTATCAGAACAAGTAGTCGCACAATAACCGCTTCCAGTTCAAACGAACGGATCTTAAAATATACAAATTTATAAATTATAAAACCGTTCTTCGTTTTTGTGACCCCAAGTTAGAGTAAAAAAATCTGTCACAAATTTTGGACCGTATTTAGTGAAGTTGAATGGGTTCTCTAAAATACAAATAACACATTGTAAAGTACCGTCTGGAACCCATCGTGCTTTCCGAATTCTTCGCACAATACGTCATTGTTGTCAGACATAATACACGGCATTAACATTTTATACACCGATTCACGTCATTGATGACGATTTATTGTTACGCTGCTCCGCGGCCGATGTATGCGGTATAATTAATCCAACATTTTTTATTCCCCCCCATGATTTAGGTGGTGAAGATTGTTTTGCAAGGACATCTGTCGTTGGTGCCATTGTTAGATAATCTGTTATCAGACGAAATACAATAGGATTTGTCTTTAGTTGACATTTCTCTTCGAGTCCTTTATGAAGTCGAGTGTTTTTATAAGTATTTTTGTTTGCTTAACAGATTTGTCGTTTCAAAACATATATCTCGGAAAGAATAGTTGCGTCATTTATTCTATATTAAATAATAAGTATTTCGTGTTTCGATTTTTATTTTACATTATATTACTGTATAAATCTGATTATTATTAGCTTTATATTATATTTTGATGTAGAAATAAAAATGTTTTTATCGATTAAAACAAAGAATGCATTATGTTGCAGAGCCTCTGTAAAGGTTGGATGCGGGATTAGTGGGTATTCCTCTCATCGCCCACGCGGAACAATTCATTTTAATAAAAAATACAAATTTATTACTATAACTTATAAGATAGTGGAGTAGATACAACTATTATTAACGACGACATCCTTTACAATTATTGACACTTTCGTTTAATAATAGTTATCAGTCAAGTATCTAAACATTAAGAAGTTACAGATAACACGGATTAAAAGGATTATCACGGATTGTAGTGTTATATCGCCACCTTCTACGAGGATACATAAGGCGAGCTCACAACGTAATAACGGATTAACTGGCTTCGTCCCATGTCATCACCGTCACCTCAACGCTCGGTGTCACGTCACTTCCAAAAGTCCCACAGAAATCAATCGAAGTCAGCGTCCCCTTTACATATACAGATGTGTAGTGATTTCTTGTATACAATGCATGTATGTTGTTATTTTTAAGTAAAGCCGTTGAACCTTGTTTGAAGCCTTCGATCAGCGTAAAAACTTCCAAAACAGAGGTTGGCTACTAACTCCTTCACCAATTAGCACTGGAGCATCATGGTAAAGTATGTTAATGAACAGAGGACTGTAGCTTTAAGTGGTTTATTATTGACTTAGTTTTATTAAAAAGAAATAACCCTAATCATGTGAGTAATATAAATTGGTGTAAAAATATTATTTTGATTAAACGTGAAATTAGTATGCAATTATTTTGCACCATATTTTTTTATTTTGAATTAGAAAAGTAACTCATCGTCATTAACAAAACTTATTCAAATAGGATTTATATTTCTGCTTTTTATTATTGCCGACATTATCTATATAAGTCAATATATGTTAGATAAAGAAATCGAAGATCTAATTATCTGGTTCGAAACAAAGCAGAAGCAATTCGATCTGACGGACAAACGCGTTCATTTGCCCCGTAAACAAAGGATTTATTGACGTCATATAATTTTATGTCCCAAACAAAGACCCTTCCACTAACCCCCTTCCCGCTCCTTCTTTCCGCTCCACACACGTTGTAATGCACTTGTTCACCAGTAAGTGACCGTACACGATTGCGACTGGAATGCGACTGTGTCACGACAAAATTAGCCACGTATGTACGTTGGTGCAATATTTGTACGCTGTTTTGTCATGACCGTAAAAAAACGAACACGAAGAAATTATGTTAACATGACGGTGGATGTACTTGCGTCTGTCGCAGCTTCATCGTATATTTATTGATGTCCACAATATTCTCTCTATCCATTACCCAAACATAACGTAACAAAAATAAAATGTTTCTTTTTTATTTTACCTACTTATCTAAAAATTACAGAGCAACAAAATTTCGCTAGACTACCAAATGTCGCACGAGCATGGACGATATTTTCACACAAATATGCGCCCATCAGGAGTCGTTGTGCGACAAGTTGTCGCGTCCCTGTCACACGTGTGAACAGACTCTAAATGTGAACACGTGGGTTTGTTTAGATTCCCACTATTTACTATAAACAATCCGTCGATAAATCTGTAACCGATGGATTTTTCTAACTTCGAACGTCTACATTTTAAAAGCACGTCAGGTTATTTCGAAATAGGTGCTTATTTCTTACACTGGCATTGTCTCGTGCTAAACGTATGTCGGCTTTTATTCAATGAGGTTAAAGCGGAGCAACAAACGACATGAGATCTCTTTTCACACAAAGCGGCGTTATAATCAATTGGTCAAAGTCATTTCAAGCATTCACAGGTTAGTCCGGGTACGAAATCCTCTTTGTACCCTATTGTCGCGTCAGATTCCCACTGTGCAGTCGCCAACAACGCTCCGCCCGCCAATCTCGACGATCTGTTACTTCCCAGAAATAAATTATCTTATATCTAGCGATCATACAGATGACGGATTCCGTGACAATACGGACCGCTCCAAATCGTGACTATTTAATTACGCCATAAGCAGTGCTTAGGTCAGCGGCGACAACATTTTAAAGTCATGAAACTAAATTACGGACGTTCCTGAGAAAAGTAGAACGCGAGATCCAATCCGAGTTTGCAAACAAGGGAAGTTACGGCGCGGTGCGGGTGCCGGCTGCGGCTCGGCAAATAGGTACGGGCCGCGACCATAAGACGCCGTCTCCTGTGACTTCTATTTAAACAGACAGGAAAACGCTCACAGATTAAATCTTTCGCCTGTTTATTTTTCTTCCTGATGGACTTTCGGAGACTAAAATACATCTAAGACTAAGATGACAAGTGTACTTATCTCTATTGGCGCTAATCTTAACGAGAAACGAGTTTTTAAAAGCTCTATTCCGTTTGCTTTCGCTGCGGAGTGCGCGAGGTCGGATTATAGAGCTTTTAGCCTCAGCTTCGCGTACTGTTACGGCGTATCCCACGACACGGTTATTAAGGTGCTTGCTTTGTTTGCGTATTCGACAATTCAGCGCTGAGCTTTTGGTAAAATATTAAAAACATGGGCGTTCTGCTTTACAAAAGTAGTTTCTCGTCAATGCACGCAGCTTTGTACACGGTTAATCCTTGCAGCTTAACATTGTCACAAGCCATGTCAAAGCGGAAAATATCATGAAATTTATGGTAATTTCAAAATCTTCAATTTAATTATTTTCGTATTAAAGCCCTGTATGTTACGCTTGAATGAAAATTAACATAAGCTATATTTTACTTCTTCGTTATAATCTGCTTATAATGAAAAATATTTTAAAGCCATATTCATACTATGCAAAAGTATTATTTCATAATGTAATCAGTAATTGCTTTAACGAGTCCGCCTTTAATTTGTTAGGCGTTTTAAACGGCTTTGCGCATTTGAATCGCAAATTTCTTAGAATATTTCAAGAGGGTCGCTGGCGTTTCGAGGACATTATCTCTTCATAAAATTCAAGATCCTAGCAATAATATAGCGTTGTAATTTTAAACTAAGACCTAATATGGCTTGATTAAAATGTGGTGGATAATATTTTACCTATTTAAATTATACCTTTAGTAGATGATACTTGGCACTGACGAAGGAAAGTAAACACAATTGTTACTATAACTATTTAGTAAAAAGAAATATTGGGTTATTTTTTTATTGCTAACGATTCCTGCTTTGCAGATGAACTTCGACCCTAATTCATTTTGTTAAAGGGTTACTTTAGATTGACATAAAACTTAAATTTTAATTATGCATATTGCATAACGCTCACAGATAAGTATATAAAAAGTATTCTCTTACCTATGGGCATAAAATGCGTACGTTAAAAATGTTGCAGCCAATTACATTTATCACGTAAACACTGAATATTTAAAAACATAAGATAACCCTCTCGGATTATAAAAGCAGCAGAAAATCGAATGAAGGTTTCACAAAATGGAGAACAATTTTCATCGGGTGGCATCGTGCGGCCGTAGCACTACGAGCGATGTCGTTATCCCCACATAATCATATAATGTCTATGAACCCTGCATTAATATTAAACCCGTGTATAGGAAACTCAGTGTCCCTTAACGTTTCCCGCCCGAAACATCGAAACACCTGTTTTCTGTCCCTGTTTTTATTAATGTTACAAGGCAATAATTATAGTGAACTAAGACAGTATTCAAGCAATTATATAAAATGAATCCATAATGATTAAGTAACAATTTAACGATAATAATTAAATGCGAAATTGTATTCTTTAAAACGAACATTATATTTTCGTTGTTGAAAAAGTGCGCAATATGCTAGCCACATTACTCGGAGAACTGATGGATAACTATTGGGATAAAAAATTCTTTGAATGGCGCTTACGTCACGTAAAAAGGACTATCCAGGTAGACGATCTGGAAAAGACATAACCGTTAGAAAGGAAATGTTTTCCTATGGTGGCCATGTGTCGAAAAATTACTAATGCAATCTGAAAAAGACAATGAACATCTGCTGTATTCAAAAGTTTGAGGACTGATCAGAGTTGCGCAAGTTAGGGAAGGTCTTGGTCAAGTAGCGGACGTGGAAAATATCAAAATACAAAACACAATTATCTTACCAGCGACTATATGAAACATTCCAGAAAAAAAAGAATACATAATATAGCGTTAGGCTTTATAATTGTAAGGCAGCAATGTGTACACGACGCTCTAATGCTTATCAACAAGTATCTAAGACAAAATGCAACAAAACATACAAGAATATGTTGTTTACCTGAAATATTTACCCATTCTTGTGACTTTAAAGATATGAATATTCTCGAGAAACTTAACTACATTTTAAGAATCGACTTTATTTTACTTTATAAATTTTATGCATGTAGGACGAGAAAGATTTTTGCATGCAGGTGTAATTAGATTCCTCGTTTACAGGAGCATTATTGATTTATAGTCCCCTCGACATGTCGTGGCCGATACAACAGCTCGGTAACTAATTTTAAAGATATTAGGTAGCTACATATCGCAGTGATACACCTGGCTGAGATCGAAAGCCTCATTTGTAAATGTCATTGTCCGCAACACCTTCAAACTAAAACTCAATGTTGCTTCAAATAACTTATTCACGTCAGAATTAACAGATTCGTATTCAATCTGTATTCGAATTCCAGATTTTTCTTTTTTGTTTTTTACTTATTTATTTTTCTTAAATATATACTCAAGCTTAATAAAAGGATTTAATGGTGGATTATGTGTGTGTGTGTGGAATGGTGGAGTATGTATACGAATAGGTAAGAAGAAATAAAAAAATATGTCGTTTGGACTCTTTAAAGAAGTATTCTTTGCAATATCAGGTCCATCTAAGATCCTTTCAAGTTCGGTGTCATTCACTCCATCGTTATACGACCATAAAACTAACATGAGAATATTTATGTGTAATTTGTGTTCAAATTGGCATCGATTCTAAAAAAAATTATAGTTCAGAAAACACAATAGAAACGTCTATCGACGAAATTTGACGATTGTTAATCCATATCTGAACACATTGGTCCAAAGTGTTCCGAAACTTAAACTTTTGCTCTATAACAGTGATGATAAGTAAAGGCATCTTTAATTACGAGGCTTGTCTCCTAACCTACACAGCTATTGAATTGAAGACATTAGACTACGAACATAACAGCCCGACATATCAATGCTTACCATTTATTATTCAATGATAAATTGATAGGTGACGTGTCCCTGGCGATATTAATTCCTCGTGATGGTCGTATCGTGTGTTTAATAATTTATTCATTGACTATTAGCAGAATTTTACAGGGCATGGAAATTTACGAGACCATAAAGCTAAGGAGGCCGAGATTCGCTTATAATATTAAAAGCGACCAGCCCTCGTTTAGAACGGATGTTTTTAAAAATATATGATACTATATACAAACATAACCTCTTTATTACGGAGAGATACAAATTTGAAGCATAATGGATTTCCCATTGAAATAGGTTTTTTCGTTAAAAATAACCTATGCCACTAGCCATCCTTCCAATTATCACAGAAGCATTCATACCATGATTGCATTCCTTTGTGCCGTAAAAAAGGACATAAAACATTTATAATACGGTACGACATCCCGTTAATAATATAAGTTAAAATTCAAATACCCACACAATAGGATTCCAATAAATTATCATAAACAGCCAAGACTTTGATACAAACATTTACCTGTTATAAAAATGTATTTTGAGGATTTAAACTCCAAATTCTTCGCTCAGCATGCGAAATCAACTGAAACTTAGAATATCTGTTGCAAGCGCAAATGCTAGGTCCTTAGTATTAAGATTGTACAGAAACATTCAAAAAGACTGAACAAATGTCTGTTGCCTGCATCTGGGACCGATTGGTATCTGTAGAAGGACGAGACCTATCATGATGTTATTGTGCCCAACGGACTTTCTCAATCACTTACGCTAATACAAGCCTTAGGGCTATAAGAGTCTCATACCTTATTCAATACAATTATGCTTGAAACCTACGCAGCTTGAAGCAATTGCAATGAAACAGCATTTGTGTTGATTTAAATTCGTAATGCTAAGTTACATATAACATATACCTAAACATAATTTTTTTATACATGATTTTGAACTATATGGTTAACAATGTAAAGTATTTTTTTATATAATAAGGATAGCAAACGAAGGTGCAGTACCATCATCCGAAACAACAAATATAGAATAGGACTGTAATTAGTAAGTCCTATTAATAATGGTTGTTAATAAGAATATAATTCTGTTATTATTCGTTAGTAGTAGACTGTAGGAGCTAAGAATGGTGATATAGATTAGTCATGTTAGTAAATATTAGTAGGTAAAATTTACTGTGAGTTACTATCTGTTTCCTTCTTGACTCTCAAGTCAACAGTGAATACGTGGACCGACGTTAGTATGAAAACGGTGGTGTTTGCCGTGTAGATTCAGCGTTTCATTTGTCGTTAGCCCGGCATATGGACGCGAGACGAATTTGAAGTCATGGAACAGCAGAGATTCAGTAAATTTAAAAGCCCTTCTATACGAAGCTGTTTTATCTTTCACAAGTCCAATATTGTTTAAAATTACGTTTATAAGTAGATACTTGGAAATATCGTAATTACTTAATTTTATTTATGCATAACGATTATAATTCGTAACTGTTACTGATAATTTATACCAATAATCAGTTTTGTTTAACAAATTTTATTTCGTTCCCCTTTTGTCAGCGGCCTTGCATTATTTAATCAATTGTGCAACCCACCTGCTCGTTGCATTTATAAATATTAAATTATTTACGTTTTCGCGGTATATATCAACGGATCCATTTTTCTAGTGAATAAACTGGCGATTCAATAAAGAAATAAATGTGTAACATGAACAACAGTCCTTATTGAGCGGCAGACGCGAGATCTCGTTATCCCCCACACGATGTCTACGTATAACCCTACATTAATATTAAATCTGAGCACGACAGTACCGCCTCTAGGAAATATACGAATCTTTTACAACTAGAACGTTATTCATGAGCCCGAGCACCGCGCATTACCATAATATACCATAAATAAAATATTAGCCTGTTTGCGGATGAAATGTCTGCGAATAATTAATCAAGTTGCATCTTCTAACGTACGAGAAATTAGATTTAGTTGGGAGTTTTACGTATTACTGAAGCCAAACAACTAGTAAAGGTCAGTATTTTTGTTGATTGTGCTCTTTGATTAATTAGAACCAAGAACAGACGCAGAAGTCAGATAACTCTTGATATTGGTGATCAAACTCTCAAAATACGGAATAAAATTATTGCATTAAAAGAAACGCTCAAATTTCACTTCCTATTCTATGATCCATTTTGCTTTCTCAGGTACTTTGATTACAGCCAATACCAAAATCTAGGATAAAAATAGAAAAATACTTAGGATCCGCATCTCTAATTTTAACTAATAGATTATCTACGGTTGAAGATTCTCCATTTGGAAATATTACTGATGATCCATCTACTTAAATACTAAATCTATATCTTATTTTCAATACTATTTACTTGGTTTACGAACTATTTTCATTGATGAAATTTAAAAGATTTCTAAACGACACCGTTATAAATCACATATAAAACGACACAAATTTAAAAATCATAATTTTCCGAACTGGCAAACTTACTATGTCACCGAAAAAGACAACAAATGATATCTTAAGATCCAATAACAAAGTAATTAAATTTTAAATAATCTGTATACGTTAAATATTAGACGGCGTTAGATAGGAGTTGTTTGGTAATTTAGAAGGTCTTTGAAGTTGTAAATACATACTACCAATACGTTGATTATTCGCTAAAATTAATTGAAAAACTACAATGAATCAATTAAAACTTAAATAAACGATTCTTATTTCATTTTTCCCAAATGATATCACGATTAATATTAGGGCCTGTGTAAGTGACACAACCAACTTTATTTTTTGCTCATCAAGATTACTTCTGACAGTTTTCCGATGACGAAAACGTTACGCGCGGTAACGCAAAATATCCCGACAAGTTTGGATTGGTTTCGGACATTGGATCTACACCAGAAGCCTATACTCAATATGTTCGTATCTATCGGCTTCGACGCGACGCTCCAATGTTCCTTTATTTTTTACTTACTACAAACATACCTTTTAGATTGGCACCACGCGAATTTCACGGATTTGATTTTGATCGAACTCCACATACATATGTTACTTAGTTCTGAATGAATGAACATGTTAAGATTTTTTTTACCAGGCTAGATTTTGTTACGGATATAAATTACATTTAATATACTTATGCTTTTTTAAAAATAATTATAAACATTACTTGCAGTGTCAGCCTATGGATTCAGCTGAATAAAATAAATAATAATAACTGTGTGAGTGATCATGTATTAAGAAACTGACTGTTACAGTTTTAATAAAATAATAAATTGAATATAATGTTTTTGTGAAATATAAAATTGTAAAATGGGACACCAATATAATGAATATTTTATTAGTGATGACGAAATTAAAATACTGTAATTGTAACACAACAAAGAAACGGTATTTATATTTAAAAATGAATTTATCGTGTTAATTTTATCTGAGAGAAATATTGACACTTCGCCATTGAATACAGAAAAAAATATTGTTTCAACTACACATATAATGCCATATAGTCAAGGCATCAGTATAAGTATATAAAATAATATTTACTAGCGTATTTCATTAATACATTCATAGTACAAATACTTTTTACTATACTTACTTACTTTACTATACAACGTTCATTAAACTTGCAACGACGTATAAAAATAAAATGTAGGTGGGTACGTTATTGTGCACCTACTTAGGAAGTCGATAGCGTTTCCCGAGGCGACGGAAGTGGGTAGAGCCGAGCGGCAATCGGTCGTGCATCCTCATGACGTCATAGGAGCTTTGTCGACAATCAGCGCAGGCTTATGTCTACAAATCTAGCTCGAGCTGCATTTTAACTTCGTTACAAATCAGTTCAGAGACTCGAGTAGATTAAAGTATGATTAAAGATTTATACGTTGCGAAATGTACGTGACATAGCGTTCTTGTATTTTACAGTTTTAGATTGTACTACTCTGTAGGAATTAAACTTTATATATGTGATAATTATATCAGATATTAGTATAAAATACATATAAAGAACTAAATAATACAAAAATGTTTTTCCTCGTTTGTCACTTATTCACTCCCAAATAAAAATATAATTATTAGTCATGTCAAATTTTAAGGTTCAATTTCAAGTTATTTTCACCCTCATCAACCTTCATACACATATTCATAATATAAGTATCCGTTACAAACAAGTTTCATCGAGTAGTTCCATTATTATGTCGAATATTACGAAAACTTTCATTTAAGAAAATATTGACTAGCCAAACATTATTTTTACAGACATCATTTAAATGATAATTGATATAAATAATTATTGTTTCAATTTAAACTTTGATACCTAACTTAAATATAGCCTGCCATACACAGAAGTATAAATATAATTTTATAGTGCTAATCCTTGCATTAAGGTTCGAAATTAATGTACCTCAAGTGAAGGAAGACACAAGCGAAGTTAATCAAGATTGAATC
Source organism: Calpodes ethlius (assembly GCA_018251375.1). Lineage (NCBI taxonomy): Eukaryota > Metazoa > Arthropoda > Insecta > Lepidoptera > Hesperiidae > Calpodes > Calpodes ethlius. The sequence goes on from DWPA01000769.1 coordinate 13,303, forward strand.
CTTTGACGTGTAACCATTACCGATAGCGCAGCTTGGACTTCATATGACGTGAAATATAAACAACTAGATCCTGTCCGCGTCTTCACTCGCGTATGAAAATATAACAGCAATAAAATAGTTATCGATTCCTTTCTAACAATGGTTGCTAGGCAACGTTTGTAACATTTTCTTTCATTTTGCTGAAAACATCCAATACGTCGTAATCTTTCTACAGAAATAAGATGATTTATTTATGAAAAGTAGCCTTTGGTACTCGTCGTCCTTCCAACTATCTTTAAACAAAAAAATCATGCCATAGCGACGCTCCGTTGCGCCCTGAAAGACAGACAAACAAATAAACAATCAAACAATCAAACATTGTCGTATTTATAATATTAGTATAGATGGTTTGGCCACATTTTTATTGAGTACCTATCTATATGAAACGTATGCCGATGCTTATAACTTAGAAACTTACAATTTGAAAACTTAATATTTTCAAAGTTATTGTTTCTCTAAGGATTGTAAATATGATTTTACTTTATAGAACTAAAGCGATTGCTTATCACGAGCACATGCATTTTGAATAACTTAAGTCATTATTTTCCTTATTATTATAATATATAATGTAGTTGACTTAAAAGGTAATAATATTTAAAGACAATATTGGGACAATCTAATCCAAACACTAGACTAGCGCTTGTAACGAATAATGTCTCTTTTGTAATTTTTCGATGTTCCTTACCCGACAATGGGTCATAGATGTTATAGTATTGAATAATTAGAGCTGCAGTAAAGTAAAATATGTAAAACCTGTTTATATTTTCATCAACTAATTATAAATAAATTACATAAATTCAAAAACGCTAACCAACAATTACAATTTAAAAACGCTATCAATCTAAAAATACATAATACGTGTATTGTCCAATGTTGATTGGTTTGACTTTACTACGTGTACCTCACAAACACATAAAAACCAATTTGTATAGGTTTATTTATCGTATCCGTATTTCGCATGTAAATTGTCTGCTCCCGGCATGAACCCTTTACTTAGTTCCCGAAGGCGTGGCCCTCGTGGAACAAACAAACGGAAGCAAAATTGAGAGAAGCACCCGGAACTGGAGGTATACCTTTTCATTACAGAATCCCTTTTTAATTACCACGGCACAAATAAAAATTGTATTTTTATTTCAAGTAGGCGTAATTGAAAAGGAAATTGCTGAGCTTCGCGGCCGCGCGGCGTCGAATAAAACTTTAATATAATGCATAGAGCCCTTTGATCTCCGCACTTCGCTGGTATTAAATCGTGGAGATGCGATTATAAAAGGAACGAAGACGTATCTGCCTGTTCTCCCCGTATATACCTATAACGGCTTTTAACAAAAAACGGAAAGGAGGAAGGTACGAATAGAGTACGGCTCTCAGGACCTAGAATAATATGGCTATGTCTAAAAATATCAACGCCAAGTGTAAAGAAAACAATGGCCTCTAGCGGAATGTATACTGACTTTCGGATAGAAGCCATCTCAAGGAAACTTTGAACTTTTATCACTTAAACTGTTTTAAAACCAGATCAAGTGATATAACTTTGTTAATCAGAACGATATTTTAAGTAATATCTGTTTATGATGATAATCTTAAACTTTGTTTAAATAGCAATGTGGACATGAAAATCATATTTGGTTCGCATTTTAATTTTAATTTCGATATGAGACTTTTTAAGAAAAAAAATGTTTGTTTTTAAAGTGAAAAGATTTATAAAACGTCCGATGAAAATATATAATAATATTATTATAGTACGTGTATTATTTGTAAAGATTTACATGCTTCCCAGAGCTACAATAGCTATCTAATTTAAAAACAAAGTATTTAATTCATCATAGATATTAATTTGTGCATCCAAAAAAATGTTGTATTAAGACTCGACTCATTATAGAATAACGTTCCGTTATACGCGTCTCCTGAGTGATCATTTTCGTTACTATAAGAAGCCGTAAACTTAAGAAGTATCATAAATTATATTTGAAATAATAGAAGGAGGAAAAATTTTCCTCCGCAAACATTTTAACAAAGTGACACCCTGCGCGGATAAAATGTTTGTTAAAGCGCCACTGATTTTTGAAGTCAGTTTGTAATCTTGAAAAATAAGGTGATTTTGTACTATTTTTATCTTTAAAGTTATCCTTCTGAGAAAATTTCCTTCATATTTTTATTCATAGTGAAGTTTTAAAAGTGAATATTACAGCAAATGATCTACAAGAAGTTATATTGTGTGTTACTATGTAGCTTTAAAAATTTGACGTGAAAACGCTTGTACATATACATCTACACTTAATAAGCGGGTTTATAATAATGAAATGTTTTTCTGTTTTTCAACTAAATACACTACGAATATTATGGCAGTTCATACGAGTTATTATTAAAATTGTTTTTTACCGTAGCACAGACAAAAAGAGAGAAGTGGGCACTTGAGGGCAGACTTACGGTCAAAAGAACGGAGCGTTGTGTTTTCAGTGTAATCCGCAGGGAAGTCGGGATGAAGCACGGACGGCGCGGTACTACCAACGTTTGGTATCCAATATTACAAGTCTGCAAGTGTTTCTAAGAGTGCACTGTTTACCATTTGCAAACGTTAATTCGCTACTTTTAAATATTTAACTTTTCTACGCTTAATTTACAATTATTTTGCAACTTATTAGCTATTTTTTACGCACCTACGATGTATTTATGCCGACTTCCAATTTCAGTTCCAATTTAATATAGGTACGTAACATCGAATATATCAGGACCATTTAGAATAATTTCCATAACTTAATTTTCCGATTTTTTGAATGTAGTTCCATCGGCTTAAATTCTTTTGCTTTTCCAAAGACACACGATTAGTTACAGATACAATAAAAGTTATAAAGAGATATATAAATCTTAATAAGCACATAATTATTAATGTCACATTTGTTTAATTTACATAGTAAATTGTATTTGGAAGAATTATTTTATTTCCGCGACAATATTTTATTTGGATACAAGAGTAATATCCTTATTTGTCTTCTAAACTAACAAGATGGTGGTAATTATATTACATCACATGGCGGTGTTAAATCATAACCGCACGTCAGAAGTTGAAGCCATGCGCATCGGAGGTTTCATTGCGGTCGCGTGCCAAGACGGCATAAGGCTGCATACACTGTCTTGAAACCTTACCAAATTAAACCATCCCGTCTTAAGTTACAGTACATCTGCATATACAACTGCTATAACTCAATATGCCATAATCGGCATATGGCGACATGGACATATTGACTCTAAAAAACGAGTTTTGAATATTCTAAATATTGATCATTAAACTTTGAATTAGCTGTATAATCTCATGTCTATGACATTTTGCAATGTTAAATGTAGCATTTTTTAGAGATAAGTTTAGTTAAATTCGTTTTAATTCAATAGATAAACCATTTTATTTATGATTTTAACATTTACTTTTAAATAATCGATATAAAATACCTGACACACATAAATATTATACAATATTAATTTTGTCTTAATTCCATGTAAAAGGAAACGCCAGCGCACAGTTCTCACTAACGATAAAATAAGTCTTAAAAATTATATCGCACATAATATACGGATTCAATTTAAATCTATCAAAAGAGTATCTCTTCCAATTTTCTCGCAGAAATTTCTATTTGATCCGGCAGGTTGCAAACCGTATTGTCACGCTCCTTAGAGGTCTGAATATGAACAAAGCAACCGAATCGAACGTAATAAAAATCACTTTAGCATTACGCAGCGACGGGTACTGATGTCTATCGGCATTGTGACACACGACGTGCCCCAGATATATGTCACGGGGGAAAGGCTGTGGCATCAAACCGACTATTATTTTGTTCGACAAAACAAAATTGCTCGCTCTCGACGCTGCTGCCTAACGCTGTAATTTGATTACAGTTCTCGTTAGGTGAAATATACGACGATATAAATTGTCATTATGTAATTTTTTTTATTTTTTTTTGTGGCTACAGGTTTTAATGCTCAATAGCTAAATGAGCTTTGCTTACTGAGATATTCAAAGATAGGATTCCAGGCTGTTGGAGACGTTTGTGACAGATAAATGTAATGTCCATTCTACACGCGGCATATGAAATGATCGATTTGCGTTCGATCGTTCGAATGATCGATGGGCTTTTATATTATATATGTTTATATTATATTTCGCCATTACATTGAATGCAATGAATTAACATATTGCAGGGTAATCATACCTGCGTCATTGGAAGGCTGGTTTAACGTAAATTATTAATATTTAAGTCAAGATCAGTATTGTATAGAATTACTTTCAATAATAATAATTATTAATTAAATTAATGGTTAAAAAAGATTAAAATCACGCTTATTAGTAAGCATTTGAATCATTCAGTAGTTAATTCGTTTGGAGCCAACCCGAAGTAAAGTAAGGCATATTTATCATAAAGATGTGTTATCCTTTAAACTAAAGCAATGTCTCATATTTCAACTTCACTGGATAAGAAGTATTTTAATTAGCTTGCAAGATTTGATCCCAACAATCATACTTACAAACTAACAAACATTACAAATTAAACTAAAGCTTTTCAAAAGTAAAATAACTTGTAAACATCTGTTTCAAACGAAACATTCCATGATACTCTCCATCTAGCGTACTGTATCGATCGACTGTTGACGCGATGTTACCACCGTAACAAACATAAATAATGGTCTGAAGTTATCACTGGGAAATAGGAGATATGAAACTAACAGTAGGCAGTGGGAATACATCGTGTTCGATGTCAGATACAGATGTGATTCTATACCTGATGATCAATTTCGTATGGCTTGTATTTTATAAACTTATTAATAAACATGTTAAGTAGTAATAGCCTAATGGTTCGCACGTTGGTTTCTCAAACGTGAGAGCGTGAGTTCAAATCATGCACACATCTCTAATTTTCATAAAAGTTATGTACGTATTACAAGGTAATTATCACTTGCTTCGATGAAGGAAAACATTGTGAGGAAACCTGCACACCTGAGAGTCCTCCATAATGTTCTTAAAGATGAGTGCAGTATACTATTCGGCCCTTGACCAGCGTAGTGGACTATGGCCCATACACCTCACCTCGTGAGAGTAGACCCGAGATAAGCAGTGGAACAATTATAGGTTGTAATGAGATGATGTGATTAATATTTAAGACTCATGTGTTATGTTCAAAAGTTTCCATGTTGCGAGTAGTATAACCGTACTTCGAACACAAACATCTTTTACATAAATATCAAACCCAGATCCCTTCGTTCTGGGCAACGTCGAAACAACTTTGTTAATAATTAACTTTATTGACCTTAGAATAATAACAGAATAGGAATAGTCTTTTGTTATGTGTAACCCTTTCAAGAAAGCCATTAAATTTAAAGGTCCTACACATTGTCATATTTATGCGCGTATCAATGATCCTAAGAACACGATATTACCACATATACCTATATACGTATTGAGAAACTTAACGTTAAAATTATTATTATTATTGACCAATAAACGAGGTGTAGATAACAGATGTAATTTGTAATTTTTAATCCTTCTTTTTTTTGGCAAATGATTTAATAAAACCTGGTACGTTTAGACCTGCACAGGCAACGCTGATTATTTACTGTCACGAAAAAACATATTCTTAGTTTATAAAAACAAAACAACACGTTTATAAAAACAAAAGAACCTCGTAAATCTTCATATAATGTTGTTACATAACAAAATATCGCCAGTAATGTAAAGAACTCGCAACTCTATCGCATCAAATGGTGTCGATACAGCCATCGCATGCCTGATCGGTAATATTTGCAGGTGGAAGGAATACACGTTCAATGTACTGTCGCTATCAATGCACATTCTATAAATCGTAACTAGCGATGTGTGAAAAATGAAGGTGTAGGCGACAGAGTATACGAAACACGTCGTATAACTTAACACACAAATCTTTACGTATCCAGAGAATGTTTTTAGAAAGAGTCATGAAAAACTTATAAGTTATTTTAGAATATCAAAAACGTATTATGAATTTTAACCAAGAACTTATATTTTTTGTTTTATATTTAAAAGCAGTCTGTCATATTTTAATCCAAAATAATGGCGATTCCATTCAGATGCTCTGTAGCATATCTTAAACGCTTTCAAATGACCCTACCAAAAGTAGAATGCGTCAATTAGAATAATGAAGGCTCGTCCTAAGAGCCGCGGTTCAACTAAGAGTAACAGCTATCGCTGCTCATGGTAACCAAAAAAATAACCATAACCGCTACTAGAAGCCTTAGTTTATCTTTGAAAGCTAAACTTTTTAAACCAAACTAGGCAACTAAAACTAATAACTAACTTGACAACTAAAAAATTTTACCATCACACTGCAATGGTCATTCAGATTAAACTGAGTATTAGAGAGCCTATTGGCTTTTAACAGGCCCTACAAATGTATGGTCCGTTAATAAGAGGAAAGACTGGTTTGGATTCAATAATGACATATGGCATATAAACAAAAGATAGACGTCAATAATTTAACTTCAGCTTTAGCTTTATGTTATATTATAAATGCAAAACTGTGTCTTTCACGGCATAACATAGTGTCATTATGGTATATTTTAATTTTCACCATCTAAAAGATCTCATTTCTGTGAAAAGATCTACTTCCATATATAATTCAGCTAAATTAAACAAAGTGTTTAACAACAAAACGTTGCTTGGCAACCAATGATAGAAAGGAATCAATAACCTGTTTATTGACATCGATTTCTTTTTCACACGTGGGCGAAGCTGCACGCAACATCTAGAAGGTAATATTTAAAAATAATGGTATGTCTGTATTGGTTATAATGTCATCAATGTGACGAAGAGATAATTCTACGCCTCAATTGTTTTCTACTTCAACGTTTATTACAAATCTAAATCTATAGACCTCTATAGTTCCTCACCCATACAATTCAATCAAACTAAAGCTAAAAAAGTTATGAAAAGATATCAGTCAAGTCAAGATCGAATTACGATGATAGTGTGAATTGTGCGTTATTAACACGTCCCGGTATTTTACTTTACTCATTTAACTAAACATTATTTTCGTTTCTTCTCCATTAGGCAAAGCAACTTTCTTTAACGTTGCTTTTCTATTTCATCTATTTGTGAACGGAAACCCGAGCAGTAGGATTATAATTGGATTTCCAGCATTTGCAGTTGTAACACTATAAATAAAGTCGTATATTTAATATATTTAAGAGTTCTTAATTACCTCATAGAACGTCTAGCCGCGGACAGTTGCCCATTTCTCGACGAAATGTATCGTTTTTCCTTCACTTGGATGCGTGGTGTAAAAAAAACGCTCGTTTGTAGTGATGAATGACGACGCTGACGGGAGCCAAGTAATTGGGTGTCGAAGTCTAAAGCTAAAAGCATACACGTGTTGGCGCAGTTCGGAACGCCATCTGATAGGCCATTGTCTACGTTGTCTACGCTTTATCTCGCTGGCTGTACGCAATATATCGTCGGTGTAGTATCGTGTCAGCCTAAGTGATGTACATAGTATCGAGGCGTGTGAAATATCGACCCTTGGAGTTATTAGAACGTGTTAAGTCCGTCCTATCGATCGGTCTAAGGCTTACGGTAAAGACATTATGATCGCCTCAAAAATTTTCCCAGTGATTTTATGATAAATACGTTGTTACTAAGCGCACAAATTTTAAACCATAATCTAAGCCAGACAGAAATTGCTATGCCTCTTATTCGAAGCTCGCTGAAAACGTGTTTTATCTCCGATGACTAATTGCAATTAGTTCGGACACTTATAATGGCTATACCTAATAGATTAACAAAAAATATCCATTATTATGTTATTAAAATTATCCTTTTTAAACTAGTGATTTTATATTGTTTTAAACGGTAGAATTTTAATAAGAAAGTGCTAACAGTACTAATGATTATGAGTGCCAACCAACTAGCGTGTAATAGTAAACGTACATAAACCCGTATTTTCGCTTCATGCATGCATACAAAGAAGAAGTATTGAACTTTGACAGCTAATAAGCTTTATCTCTAAGCCACTTCCACGGGAACAAAATACATAACTCCGCTACAAATCCTAAAAGCTCATAGAACTCAAGTTCTAATTTTGCGCCGACAGTAGAGGGTATATCGGTATAACTGCCAATAAATACTACCCGGCTCTGTTATAAATTGAAATCGACAATCCTTTTGTAATATCTCGGAAAGATACAAATACTACAGTACTTTATCCGACGATATTGCGGGCTATAGTGGCCCAGCGACGCGTAACGTTGCTTGGAGACGCCCGCCACAGGCTGCTGCTCATAGCTGCCGTATTGTAGGTATAATTAGCTACCCTCATAAATGTTTTTACCTTCTCTCTTTTGCACATAAGTCCCTTAATTAGTTCGTACGGCATTATTATAACATAAAGATACTGGAGTATAGATATATTAAACCGCGAGCGGCTGGTTTTGTTGCGTACTCTTCGTAGATGTTTGTTCAATGTTTTATGCTTTATTTTAATACTAATTCATACGATTAAAACACGTTGTAAAGATTTTATGCTAGATATTTTAAGCTTCATGGAATCACTGAAGTATAGCGTACCGCATTTTGTATATACGCATTCAATTAT